>JAKVQY010000145.1:0-24271 GCA_030463045.1 Geotrichum macrosporum
ATTTTCAATTAATTTTCTCAAACTTGGTTACTACTATTTCGTTCTTGAAAGTCCTATATACAGCTAAATCAAGTTTTGAAACATGTGCCAACATCACAAAATATTAATATTACCAAGACTAGGAATCTGAGCCAAATGGGCTACTGATAGCGGAAAGTCGAGTCGCTGCAGCTAAGAAATAGAGCACGATTTATATTGTTTGATTAAATTTAAGTCTTTTGTTCTAAAAAGCGGTTTGCCTCTTTTTGCATAATCGTAGTTACATGAATTCCAAAATTAATTTCAATACTAATGGGTGTTATTACAAAGTTTACAATAATATCGGGCTAGTGCAAAAATTGTATAAATTGTTGTACAACAACTTAAGATCTATTAAACGTAGTCTTGATCAGACATTTAGTTATAGAGTGATTTTTAAAAGTTGCTTTTTAAAGAACGCAGTTATTGCGTAAAAAAATTATTCAACAAGCCAATTCCTAAGATGACTTAAAAAAAGGACTTGTGCTAATGAGTTTTGAGCCTATAGTAAAAGACGAATTTTCAACGAAATTATTGAAATTAACTTGAGAAGTCCGAGATAAAAAGTTACGAAAAGGTCGAGAGGAGGTGGTGAAAGCCTTAGACTGTCTTCGTTCACAATGTAATATCTTTACTGAAAAAATGAATTAACTTTTATCCACATGAGAAATTAAAAAATCAGTTTCCAGTGACATTTGCTCGAGTTTTATATTTATGCGAGCCCTTTGGCTTGCCACTGGGCTCAAAGCTAAACCATTTGGTACAAATATTTGACAAAACTGGAGTCCCTTCCGCCAGAATTATTTTTTAATAGACACCTTCATTTAATTTTGGTCAGTTAGAATGTTTTAAATTTGAAACTGGTGGCAAATTTATAAATATCTGTTTGGCACCAGATTCTCCTTCTAATACTCATGTAGTCAACATGTTCATAATTTTTAAACAAATACTCGTTCTGAACATAATATTTCCGACAGTAAATAATTTGAGATTTCCCAAGCGCGTTTTAAGAAAATAATTCCAACGTAGCCTAGAACAAGAAATGGGTCAGAGAATCAATTTCAGTAAACCCAGCAAGAGCCGATAATTTATCTGTAAAAAGAAATCGCTTTCTTTTAAAATTGAACGGAAATGTATCTTCACGGTAAGTAAATATCTCTTATAGCTTCAGTAATCAAGAAACAGTCAGGAAATGCAAGAATTTCAAATTTGACGCTGATCAATTGAGATTCAGTATTTATTATATACAAAAAAGGTCGGTCGCAGAGGATTTATGTACTAGGAAGCAGCAGCAACAGAAGTGTTTCTTTCAGCTACACCTTGCAGCTGAAGTTGAAGTGCTTCAGACCCGGTAACAGGAGTGAGGACTCCATTTTCATCATACCTTGCTCTGAAGAAGGTATAATTAAGAATGATATCGTCGACATTTCGCATGAGAGGATCATTCACAAAGTCGGGATCTATAAAAAAAAACACAGGCATATCAACTTCTTCTCCAGCAGAAAGGCGCTGCTCCTCGAAACAAAAGCACTGAATTTTGCTAAAATAGGGCGCTGCTTTTTCTGGTACAACACTGTATGTTGCCATCCCAATAATGTCAGAATCTGTAGGGTTCTTAGCCTTATAAAATGCTAAAGCAGTTTCACCGGGGAGCACCCTAACTTCTCTTTGTTGAGGAGTAAATTTCCATGGCATAGAAGTAGATGTATTAGAACTAAACGAAATGCGAAGACGTTTGTGATGATCCACAGGGATAAGTCTGTCTGGGGTGAATTTTGATTGGTCCGTAACGGGAGCGCCCATAAAGCCAGACTGCTGGCAAACAATTCGATAAAATGGCACAGCCGCGTAAGAGAGAGTCAGGAATGCTACAACAACACTGGCGGAGTAGAACCATGTTGTCTGGACACCCTTGCGCGCTCGCTCTGTACGGACCTCATCGACTAGTTTTGCATACTGCTCCCTCGTAAGCCTGGAATGTGGAGGACGAGACACTTTTGAAGGCTGAGGAGTCGCCAGTCGCTGACGAGTGAATGCCAAACCTCTGCTAGTTTGAAAATTACTCTTGAGAGGCTGTTGAACCAACCATTTGCCAATAGCTGTAGGTCTCAACTGATTCATAGACTGAACCAGCCCAGGCTTCGTCAAAAGGTTTGAAAAGAAACGAGAAGCTGACATTGATTACCGGCTGGTTTTCGTTGTTTGGAGATTTAGGCTGCCAGAAAGATTTCTCTCGTGTCGGAATTTTGTTCAAAAGTAGGAAGGTTTCTCACCCGCTAGAAAGCTAAACTTGTGTCATTTCATTGCCAACTTCCATAGATGATTTTTTTTTAAGCTTTGTGAATGAGGTTTGATGACCAATTATGACTAATTACTGATTTAGCACCTTAATCTTGCCCTTTACTCTTCCTCCGCTATTCCTTTGGTTCGGATAGGAATTAAAGACATTTTTCGCCAGTTTTCAGCGGCCTGTACTATTTCTGTTTCTGAGACCTCTATAGTTTATTAGACCTCTCCAGGGTTTTCAAAATTTTACAAGTTCATGGCTGTGCCAGAACTTGCTGTCCCTCTTTTTTCTTATATAGCGCTTTCCTTTTGCAATGACTGAACCTTCAAGCACTCATAAATCCATGAATCTATCGATGAGCTCCTCCACAGGATCTCATGCTGACCTTTTGGATGCTCATTCCCATTCCAATATTAGCCACATTTCTAACGCATCTTCTCAAAATGGGCTGGCTGTTCACACAAGTCGAATCAATATTGACGAAGGTATTACATCTTCAACTTCCCCCAGTTCTATTTCCTGTCGCGACCGTGACAGAAAACGCGGAACTTCAAATGTTTCACCTCGAGAGTCTCTTTCAAACATCCTCTCAATCTCAGTCAATGACAATGAAGAAGTTGCTGCGACAAGTTCGTACAATAATTATGAGCAAACAGGTGGAACTCCTGACGAAGGTCAATTGACAGCTACATCAGGTGAAGGAACTTCAAACAAGCGACCAAGGAGAAGAAAGGTCGACCACGCTTGCATCTATTGTAGAAGATCTCATATGACATGTGATGAGGGAAGACCGTGTAGTCGGTGCATTCGTCGAAATATTGGGCATCTCTGTCGTGATGAACCAAAGAAGAAGAGCACAGCTACCAATAAAGTTGCAGTAAAATCAGAAGATTCTCAGCACCAGCAGCACAGTACGGGCCCAACAACCACTGTAGACTGGAGTAATAACACATCTCCCTCTCCTCTCGAATCAACACCCACGTCGGCACATCAACCAGCTGCCATGGTACTAACTTCACAGCCTCAGAGCGGCATATATGGCCAGAGCTCTTCTTTAGTTTTTCAAGAGCTTGTGGATCATCGCAAATCTTTAGACGGCATAGTCAGCAACGGACCTCATGAAAAGAAACCTCAAGAACTCCAACATATGATGCAGCCTCCACAGACTACATCCAATCTATCTGCAAAGTCAAACGGCGAGCAGGGGGATATTAACGTACTTCAAGCTGCCGCTGGACCACATCGATCACCGTTTAATGACTGGAGCTCATTGGGAAACCAGAGTGTCCTTTCTCAAACGTCAGAGTTCAACCAGAGTTTATTTTATTCGGAGCATGCTAATAGTGAGTTTGCTTCACTAGGTGATTTCTTAACAATGATAGAAGATCCTAACGCCAACCCGGAGTTACTCCTTAGCCATGGAATACCCTCGGGCCTACCACCGAATGGCCATTTATCTGAAAATATGTCTGCAGGACTCGCGAGCAAAGATTCTAGCACAGATATTCAGAAACAAGGAGAAATGGCCGGAGGATATGACTCAACTTCAGTCAATACTAGCATTACAACAAATAGCAGCCTAATTCCACTGCAAGGTCGCGTTGAACCAGTGGTGTCAGATTCCGCCAGAGATAAATTTTTTTTGACGGCAGCAGATCCTTCTGTAGATATTTCACCGGAAGAACGATTGAAACAAGTGATTCGGGCAAAAGTTGAGGCTGGTTTGCTTCAGCCCTTCAACTATGCGCGAGGATACGCGAGGCTGCAAAAGTATATGGACAATTACATGAACCAGGCTTCAAAGCAACGTATTTTAAAACCCCTGTCTATATTTCGACCTGCATTCCGCGCTATTGCACAGTCTTTAATGGATATTGATCTAGTACTAGTGGAAGAGGCATTTGAACGCATGCTGCTTGATTACGATCGTGTTTTTACTAGCATGGCCATTCCTGCATGTCTGTGGCGACGTACAGGTGAAATATATCGTGGAAATAAGGAGTTCGCAGGGCTCGTGGAGGTCAGTGTGGACGATTTACGGGATGGCAAGCTGGCCATTTACGAATTAATGTCAGAAGAGTCAGCAGTCAATTACTGGGAAAAATACGGCAATATTGCTTTTGACTCTGGTCAAAAAGCTGTGCTGACCAGTTGTAATTTGCGAACAAGAGACAGGCGTAAGCGTAGGGCGTGCTGCTTTTCTTTTACTATCCAGCGTGATAGATATAACATGTGAGTGATTCAACTATTGGCCAAACATTTTACTAACTAATTTTCTCTTTCAATTTAGCCCAAGTTGTATTATTGGTAATTTTATACCAATCCATCCATGAATAAACTTGTCTTTCAAATTTTTGTTTATTGTTTTCTCTATTACTGTAAATACATGAAATTTTCGGGGCTTATTTATTTGCACCTTTTGTCTTTTTGGAGTTCTTTTTTGCAGCAGGGGTTTCGGCCTCCTCAACAGGTGCAGACTTGGAAAATTTGTCTTCCTCCTTCTTCTGAGCAGAAGCAGCCAACCTAGCCTTTTTGGCCTCCTTCTTGGCTTCGTTACGGGCCTCATTTTTTTTCTTCAAAAACTCAGTGAGATCCTCTTCATCAACAACCTCTTCCAAAAGTTGCTCAATATGGGAGCGGTCAGATCTTTTACGTTTCTTCTCAAGCTGAGCTGCAGCTTCAACTTCACGCTTACGGGCAGCCAACTCATCTTCGTCTTCGACAATATCATCTTCAGTCTCGTAGGGAGTATCATCTAGATAAACGGGTAAAGAAGGTCCAGTGGGTGTCTTAATGTAAACACCACGCACACCATTCCAGCTGAAAACTGCCTTTTTTTGAGCAACAAAATCAGATACAGCGCCAAGAATATTTTCAGCATTTTGCTTGGTAGCAAGAGAAGTACTGCCCACACGCATATGCAGTTTGGTGCCAGGAGAAAGAATGTATGAAGTTCCAGTGTAGACAGAGTAAATCTGTTGAAGAGTCTTTGTCAAGCTGACAGTCTCTGTAAGTTTATCAGCATCAGAGGCATCTGATTTGTTGTTAAGCACATTGAGCTTGATCTTCTTCCGTGCATCAAGCTGGCTTTGCGTCCGTCGCGACATTGAAATGATCTGGGGAGTAGATTTACTGGAAGCGTAAAAGCTCTTTCCGAGCAGGCCTGGAAGTTTGTCAAAAATAGAGTCCTGGGCAAAGAAGAGGTCGTGCTCTGAAATTAGTTTACGGCGGGCTTGGAACGGCTTAAACTCTCCTCGCAGGGAGCTGAGAGATACCACACGGTCGATTCGGATGGTCTCAGCCAGCTCTTTCAAAGAAGCCAATCCAGTCTTGGATTGAGTGTAAGTAACGGCATCCTCGGGATCAGCGACGTCGTCTGAGTCCTCATTAGTGGTCTTTGACTTTTTCAAATTCTTTTTGGTAGAGGTGGGCTTTTCGAGCTTGTCATTCTCGGCTTCCAAAGCAGCTAAACAGTCTTCAGGGGTCTTAGTAGCCTCTACTAATAATTTTTCAAAGGTAGATTCTGGATCTTTGGTGAAAATGCAAATAGACAATGCAGTTCGGTCTTGTTTAGGTCTTATGCTGTGTGCCAATGGCAAGACACAGGGCTTTAGATTTTTTTCAGTGACAGAGTATTTCTTTGTCGATATCAGCAGATCAATGGCCTCTAAAGGAGTAGTTTCCTCGTCGTCGGCGAAGTCAGCCAGAAGGTTGAGTTTTTTGGATTCCGATCCTTGAGAAGGAGTTTTTCCTGCTGCTGAATCTCTGACATACTTGACAAGAGCCTCAACAGCCTCTTGAGTCTTTTCAAGAGAAAATCCCTTGGGCAGGGCATTAGTGTCCGCGGTCATTTTTTATTTCTGTGTAGATATTTTGGCAACTGAACAAACAAAAAATTTTGAAAAGAATTCCCAGACTTTAAAAGCCCAAGAAAAATTTTTTGAATGAAATTTTCCAAAAAGTCCCAAGGGGGCAAGGGTAAGCTCTCTCTTGTAGAAATTAGTGCTTTACTGCCCCATACAACGATCCAACGGTCACCAAGAGGCTTTGTAAAGTCTCTCCTGTATATTTTATATTTTAAAGGCATATATATCTCATCATGGTAAGTGGGATAAATTCAGTCTGTTCAAGTCTAAGTGGTCATATTCTCATCTCTTTTGTTTAGGGAAAACGAAAGTCGTCGGCAAAGCCGCAGAAGAAAATTCAGCAAAAGTTGAGCACAACCTTTTCTTGTCTGTTCTGCAATCATGAGAATTCAGTGATTTGTACATTGGACAAGAAGACTGGAATTGGTGGTTTGACTTGCAAAGTATGTGGTCAAACATTTCAAGCTTCTATTAATGGTGAGTTTCAACAAACCTCAATAAACCCTTTTTCTAATGAGTGGACATTATCAGCTCTTTCTGAGCCAATCGACGTATACTGCGAATGGGTGGATGCTTGTGAAGCTGTTGCAAAATCAGACCAACCATCATATGCGACGGAAAAGTCGAGCAGGACGAGCAGTAGTCGCCCAGATGAAACAGAAGATTATGGGGACGCGCCTTCGAAGGCCGCAGGATCAGATAGCGAAGACGGTTACTAAAGTTTTACAAGAATCAAATAATGCTTTAGAGTAATGCAAAAACGACATAGTTATTATGGGTAGAAACAGAAGACAGGGTACAAACGATGAGGTCCAAACATAGGGAAATATGTAGCATCATCTATGAATCCTATTGATTTAGTACATGTTTGCAGCTGGTCGTAACAAGGTCAAATGTTTAGAGAAGCTCCTCAGCAAGATCGACACCGAGCTCTTTTCGGATGTCGTGAAGCTCATCAAGATACTGCTGGTACTGTTGTTTGTTCTCGACCTTAACCTTAAGACCTAAATTTTAACTTGAGTTAGCCATGAACGGGAGTACGAAAAGAAAGCATGACAAAAGCTTACCTTCGAAAACTCTAACAGCAGTAGGGTAGTCGTTAACTCTGCGGCAAGCCTGAAGAGCCTTCTCAAGCACTGAAGGAGCAGGAACCAAATCGTAGGAAAAGACGTTGTTCAAAACTCTCTGGACTTCATAAAGATCGTAAGCCTCCTCAAATTCCTTCTCGAATCTACATACATTATGGTGTTAGACGTAAACACAGCATAGCGATTTGATGATATTAAAGCGATTTATAAAACCCTCTGAAAAAAAGTCATGCGACTCTGAAGCTCGTCGAATAGGAACGCAATCTTTTGACACCGAATTGAAACTAGACGGTAGAAATGCAAGAAAACACAAAGACATACCTAACAGTGAACTCCTCAAAGCTCTCATCTTCATGAGAAGAATACTGACGAATTGAGGTCTTCAAAAGAGAAGGAGCAGCGAGCATGGGACGCTTAGAGAAAGCAGCAGCAGTAGCAGCAGTAGGGCGGGCAAGCGCAGGACGAGCGACAGCAGCGGCAACGCGAAGACGAAGGAAGGCAGACATGGCTAAGCTTAAACGACAAAAGTTGTGTTGGTTTCGGGAAGGAATGAATAGTTAATCAACCAAGCAGGTATGGAAGAAAGAAGAAGAGAATTTTTTGGTGGGTTTTTTTTTCCAGTGGAAAATAAGCCGAATTGCTTGTTGGTTGGTTGGTCTAACAAGCCCAAAGCCCGTATTTCCCTAGGATCTCGACGCTGAACCACCACAATCTGAGAAACTCTTCAATTATCAAGGTCTTTCACGCTTTGCGCCGGCTTATACTTTCTTCGACACTTTTTCAGGCCAATTTCTGCTGAATGCCAGCATCTCGGGAGCTTTGGTTCGTTAAAATTTCAGGGCAAGGTTAACTTGCAACCAATCATCGATGTGCTACACCTGAAACGCAAGCTCTAATAGGCGGGTAACTTGAAAGTTCCAGCCAAAAATTTCTGCATTGCTTCTCACGATGTATCCAAATCAAATATCTCAGAGCAGAGCTGTTCTGCATTTGCCAAAAATCTCATAGCAATATACTAAAAGGATCCGATTTAGTTGGAACTGGTTATCACGACATCAGAGGCTCTTGCTTGTTTTGCTAATCTGCTTGGCTCGCACCTCAATGCCTTCTAACTTTTGGGATCAATGACTTTAGTTTGGACCCGGGTGGCATTTAATCGGTTCATTGTGCCACAGCGTGTCTTGTCCGTCTGCAATCGCGTATCCCCAAAGTGCACCCCTAGTGGTTGCTTCTTTTCAACTACGCGCGCTTCTTGGTCTTTTTCAGATCGCTTGAAGGATGCAATTAGCGCCTTTACGCCCAAGGAACTTTGGCAAGAAGAAGCATGCTCTCGAGATACAGGGTCTGTTGGTAGCGAACTATCAGAATGTAGGGAGGTTTATCCAGGGAAGTACAATCGACAGTATGTGATTAGCCATGGAAGTGTGACTGGCTCGCGCGCAAAACTACCTAAACATCTAGTCGACTTGATTAGTGGCATTCCAGATGCCTCAGATCGACTCTTGGCCCTTATTAAAAGCAACGAGGTGCCAATTGATGTATTACTTATTCTTTACAGACCAGTACTTGGGTCTCTTGATGAGCTATGTGTTTTGCAATTTTCACTGAAACTTTACGCAAATGGCAGATATAATGAATGTTTTGCAATCATCATGGAGAATATGTCTCTTAGCGACGGATTGATGCTTATTACAGACCGGCTTATCCCCCTGATTGAAAGTGAGAACATTGATCAAGCTGATTTTGCTGCAATGCTTTTTATTAAAGTGTTTATCCAATCAAGACAGCTGAACGCAGCCAACCAGCTCACACAGGAACTGAAACATAGTAAAATGTTTGCATCCGCCAGGACCCGCATTAGATTAGCCAGTGCTTTAGAAGAGGCCCAACTTCAATTGCATTTGCTTAAGACAAGTCAGGTCGATGCCATTTTGGACATATTACAGGCATCGCCTCTCATTCCAACCCAAAACACCATTAAAGAATATTTATTAGACAAGAGTGGTGCATTACACACTTCGACTCGTGTCACCATTTTGAAAACATTGTTGATCCAAGGAAACCTGGAATTGGTTGAAGACTGCTTTGGTCCCGTTATTTGTGAAAGAGGAGTGCTTCAAAGCATAACTCGAGACCTTAGCAGTAGCTACCGGGAGTCTTCGTTGGATCATCGACATATCTTTAACGCATTTCATGACATGTTTTGCAAGCTGTTGCAAACACCTACAATTACAACCAAACCAATCCGATTTAGAAAACTCGATTCATTAAGCATTCCCTCTTTAGGGGTAACAAAAGAATCATTTACGAAATTGTGGAAATCATATTTACGATACTCCAAAAATAATGTCGGCGCCGAATCTCCACATAGGTATAAGACAAGAACTTTAGAGGCATTTCTTGGTCGTGCCATTGACCTGAAACAGTCCATTACCTGTACAGATATAATCAAGCAATCGAGGACGAAGATTAGCGATCCTAATTTACTTTCACGCGCAATCAACCTGTTGATGTGGAGCAACAAGCGTCAGGCAGGACTAGGAGATGAAGAGGGATTTTACAATACGGATCTTGTTAACTCAGAGCTTATTGAGCGTGCTGCTCGGTACATATTACCTGATGTTTTTGATCAAGCTTTACTAATTGCTGTCAAAAGAATTAATTCACAGCTAGGACTGGCAAAAGCTAGAGTGGCTGTGAAAAGCGACATTCGGCAAGGTGGAACGGGTTTAGGCATTACACATTCGGTTTTTCCTGGTGCTCCTTTGTGGACTCTTCTAATGTTGCTTGAGCGGCAGCACCGCGCACTATCAAAAAAACTTCATTGGGAACTAGGTGTGAGTATTGCTAGCCGGCCACTGCTAGAACAGCTCAAATATTACGCTCTACTCAACATACCTGCCGAAGCAATTCAATCTTCCATCTATGCCTTAATAGATTCAATGAAAGTGGCATCCCTTTGCAAATTTGGGAAAACAGATCATGACATGAGAGCCAAATTATTACTGTATGGGTTAGTTCTCATGGGCGAAAAACATAATATTGAATTGTTCCCCATAACTCCTTTTCCCGAATCAATTGACATCGCGTTGGTTGAAGTGTTTGAACGACTAAAATCTCCCTCCATTGAGGCTGAGAGGGTTGAAAATACAATCAGCTATCTGATTAGACGCCATCAGTTTAAAGAAGTACTACTACTTTCCGATCTTATTGCCGCTCGCAGGCTAAGCACTTTTCCCCCTGCCTCCATAACTACTGGTACAAAGGTTCACCAAAATCTGATGCCACTGAAGCTGTATTATAAGCTTATGACGGAAGCAAGCAAATACTCGCCGTCTATCAGCATCAGTGTGCTTCGGTGGTTGCGTAACGAGCAAGAAGTCCCAGTACCTTCTTGGGTTTTGCGTAAAATGGCTATCGGGTTTGCTCAAAGCAGCGCTTTGACATCTGGGCAAAGTTCGAGACGCGTTGTCTGGATGTTTCGCAAGCTTCGAGCTCGAGGTGAGCGTCTTGGCGCCGAGGCTACTGTGGCATATGTGGAAAGTATTATTAGGCGGAGTGAGCAACATGACCGGGGCAGCCGACAGCGGCTTCGATGGGCAATCAGTCTGGCAAAGCAAGAACATGTTGATGATGAGACTATGCGTAGTTGGCTAGTTGAGCTCAATCACATGCGAGTTCACCAAAAAGGCTATTGGCGATAGACATCTTGACATTTAGAGTAGTTGCAAATGTTGCAACAAAAACTTCCGACTCTGTCAAAATCTTTGCCGATATTGTAGACCACAATCGAAGTTTTTGATTGTGTGTCACTTTTAACTTCACTGATTAAAAAGGGAACTACCACTGGTAGTTCGTCCGTTGCCATTCTGGTAAACATGGAATTGTTTAATTATTTTCCTTGCAGAACAGGACGTCATATTCTGTCTGTTATATAACTGGAAGTAAACATATACGCAGGGTCTATAAAATGCAGCATATTAAATTTTCACAGTCAGTGATGAGTTTCTAGCTTTCAACTTTAGATGACGTCGAACAAAATAGCGGAGTCCGGGACCTAAATCATTGTGCAGTCAAGTCGATTTCAACTTCAAATAGACATTGCCCTTCATTACAGCTACATCAACAGTAATCTCAGGCTAGTAATTAAATATGAATATCCGTTTGAATTCATACTGTGCTTGTTTTGAAAACCACTAATTTTTCTCATCGTAGCGTACGAGTTGTCATAAAGCGCGCGTCCCTCGTGAATTTGGTGAAATTTTGGTGTTAATTGCTGTCTTTGAATTTTTCGTTTTTTGACTTTTTCTTTTTTTTTTTTTCAAAACAGCGCAAACTCCGCTTTTTGTTCTCTTCCAAAGTTTCGATACGCCACTCGGAATTTTCTCTTTTTGATCTCATTTCTGTCCCCTCCAATAACCACCCTAATAGCCATTGGTCGGGGATTTTAAGATGTTTAATAGAAGTGGGAAATCAAAAAATCACTCTATTAAAGGTTACTTTGCAGCTAAGACTGTGACTCCAAATGCAGGCATAAGCGCTCAGACGACTGGATCTAAAATTCAGAAGCAGCCTTCTACGTACGCGTATTCCTCGTCTAAACCGGCTGTAACTCCTTTAGCGCGTTCCAATTCCATTGCTACTGCTCTGCCCGTAACTGTTGGCAAGAGTGCACCTTCTTGGATGTCACAGCCTAAGAATGCGTTTGACGAGGTTGATTTTGATGATCTCGACGATGTATTCGACGATCTGGCAGACGAGGTATTTAATTCTTCAAAACCCTTCATTCCGTCTGGTGCTTCGACATCTATGAATGTTACAAAACGTTCATCTACTTCTTTCTCGACAGGTTCTCAAGCCAAAGAGACTTCTTCGTTCAATACAGCAAGTCAACCAACTCGAACGAGAACACTCCCGTGGGAAAAAAATTCAGCTCAAAAGAGTTCTGTCTCCCGACAGCAGAGTATGGTTGAACCGGTGCGCATTCCTGGAGTTGAGCTAGCCAAGCGAGTGAACAGTTTACCTCCACAACCTAGAGGTCGAAACTTCAATGGCAGTCTAATGGATGCTTTGCAAACAAAGAAGCCTGTGACTGGAATGCCTGATACTGATGTTGTTTTAAGCAGCGAACAAGAGCATGTAATTAAGCTAGTCATGTCCGGCGATAGCTTGTTTTTTACAGGTGCAGCTGGTACGGGAAAATCAGTTCTTCTTCGAGAAATTATCAAGCGGCTCAACAGGAAATATAATACGGAGGCGGTGGCAGTAACAGCGTCGACAGGGTTGGCTGCCCTTAATATTGGAGGTGAGACTTTGCATAGATTTGCTGGAATTGGACTTGGCAACGGCCCCGTTGCTAATTTAATAGAACGCGTGAACAAGCGACAAGAGAGCGCTAACAAATGGAAGCGATGTCGTATTTTGATTATTGATGAAATATCTATGGTGGACGGCGTGCTGCTTGATAAGTTGGACAAAATTGCACAAGCAGTTCGAAGGAAAATGGTTCCATTTGGGGGAATTCAACTTATCTGCACGGGTGATTTTTTTCAGTTACCACCTGTAGATGGAAAAAATAATTTTTCCAAAAGTGAGGCAAAAGTCTGCTTTGCGTTTGAATCAAAGGTGTGGGCAGAAATTATGAACCAAACTATAGTATTGACCCAGGTGTTTCGACAGAAGGGCGATAACCGACTTATTGAAATGTTGAATGCAATGCGTATGGGTATGCTGACCCCAACAATGTGTAAGGAGCTTTCCCTACTTTCGCGAGAAGTTCGGTATGAAGACGGTATTGAGCCTACGGAATTGTATCCCACGCGACGTGAGGTAGAAATGGCTAACAAGAGACGATTGGAGTCCCTTCGAGGAATTTTGCATGTATTCAACTCCCACGATACGTTTGACGAGCAAAAACTTGGTCTAATGAAAATGACAAGAGAAGATGGCGTCCGAATGTTAGACAATACTACGATGGGATTACCCCAGTTGGTCTTACGACATGATAGCCAAGTGATGCTCACCAGAAACAAGAACGAGTCGCTGGTGAACGGATCACTTGGAATTGTCATTGCATTTTTAACACAAGCAGAATTTGTCCAACTTTTGACGGATCCAAACGCAGCAGATATGTCTGAGCAGGCATATGTTACTAAAGCACGTGAGATTGAAGCCAAGCGAGAGAATATCCCCGATGGTCCTAAACCCGAAACCCTCAGCTCCATTGGTTCAGCCAATCATTCAGCTTCCGGTGGAGATAATATGTTGTATCCAATTGTTCGATTTACTGGCCACACAGCTCCTTCATTAGTTGAGACCACAACATGGGAGATCAATAATTCCGACCGCAAAGTGATTGCAATGCGCTCACAGTTTCCGCTAATTCTTTCTTGGGCAATGTCTGTGCACAAATCTCAAGGCCAGACCCTAGAGCGTGTACGAGTCAATCTCCAACGCACATTTGAAGCTGGACAGGCATATGTGGCTGTATCAAGAGCCACTGCCGCGGAGCGACTACAAGTGATTAATTTCAATCCTTCAAAAGTCATGGCACACCCAAAAGTCATGGCATTCTACAAAACCCTAAATCCAATTGGCATAACCAACGAATCAGAAAAGGACCAAGCGGTGATTGATGAAATTGATCTTACACAGAGTGATGATTTTGGGGGAGTTGATTATGATGATTTTTTTTAAGTGTCTTTTTATTGTAAACAGCCAGTTGTTGCTACGAGTAATTTTATTATTATCATGATTGTTTTTCCAGCACTGAGACGTTTGCTGCTCGGTCGTTCTCTGCTTTCATAGTTGAGACTATCAATGCCTGGCTTTATTCGCAAGATCTTGGCCCATCCTGAGAGTCCGTCTACTAAAAATCGTTAATTGCATTTCGAAATGAATGGAGATACCCGAAAAATATTAATTTCTTGTCGCCCAAAAGGACTGTTTTGTTGTTTTGAGGAAGGAGTTTTTCACCTTCGTTTTATGACTAACAATCCAGTATGCTGCTTTCGGCCTTTTTATCCTCTTGACAGTCCTCCACCCTTTCCCATCTCTCTTTCTCTTACTATTTATTCCTCACCTTCTTTTTTTTTTTCACAGTTTGCAATTTTTGCTCTATAGACGGATTTCACCAAGCTAATTCACAATGTCAACAGCTGAGAAGAGTATGTATTAACTTCTTGTTTATGAGCTGACAATGATTGGGGGTGGTCTCATCTATCGGCTACGTGGATTCACAATACTACAATCATCAATCCATTCGGTTACCAGGCTTCATATTAACCAACTGCTAATCCCAAATATCTTAGAGCCACTTCCATTTACTTACCAGTTTTTGTCTGGTGCCATTGCTGGAATCTCCGAGGTTTGTTTGGTTTGATTTCGTCACGAGTGGACCGCACATGCTAACATACATCTTTTTCGCGTTTTTCAGATTCTAGTCATGTATCCTTTGGATGTTGTCAAGACCCGCATGCAACTCCAGGTTTCTACTGTTCCTGGCGAAGGCTACAAGAACATGATTGACTGTTTCAGCAAAATTGTCAAGAATGAGGGGTATGATATTTTGAGTTTTCTGGCTGTCCCTTTTTTTTTGGCTCTGATCCAGTCGGGACCTTTTCGTTAACGCGCAGTCACCATAGTATTGTCTACTAACATTTTAAAAAAAAATAGACCTGGACGACTCTACCGAGGTATTACTGCTCCAATTCTTATGGAAGCTCCTAAGCGGTAAGTGCGCAGAAATCCAAGTTTTTATTTTATTTTTATTACTATTTTATTTCCCAGTCTGTGTTTTCTAATACTTCCTTTAGTGCGACCAAGTTTGCTGCTAATGATGAGTGGGGAAAATTTTACAAGAATCTCTTTGGAATTCAAACTATGAACCAGCCTCTTGCTATTCTTACTGGTGCCACTGCTGGTGCAACAGAATCGTTTGTAGTTGTGCCCTTTGAGCTTGTGAAGATCCGACTGCAGGACAAGTCGTCCAAGTATTCTGGTATGACTGATGTTGTCAAGAGTATCATTAAACAAGAAGGTCCGTTAGCTCTGTACAATGGTTTAGAGGCCACTTTGTGGCGTCACATCTCGTGGAATGCAGGTTACTTTGGCGTTATTTTCAAAGTCCGTGACCTTTTGCCTAAAGCTGAGACCCCTCAGGGTCAGATCACTAATGACTTGATTTCTGGTTCTATTGGAGGTACTTTCGGTACTATGTTGAACACTCCTTTTGATGTCGTGAAGAGTAGAATTCAGAGTGCAAGTAAGGCGCCTGGTGTTATCCCCAAGTACAACTGGACTTTACCTGGCGTTGCTACTGTTTTCAAGGAAGAAGGATTTGCAGCTCTTTACAAGGGATTCTTGCCGAAGGTCCTACGTCTTGGACCTGGAGGAGGTATTCTGCTTGTTGTCTTCACTGCCTGCATGGACTTTTTCAGAAGCATCCAGTAATTTAAATGTTTATAGAACGGTTGCGAGAATTCAAATATCAAGTGTAATTCCTAGTAATTACTGAACCCGAAAAGTAAAATTTGATATAAAAAACATGTTATTTCTTTGATGAAAAATTGGAGTAAAATAAAGTATATTAATTACATGTAAAAACCACAAAAAAAAAAGATGTATGTCCCACCAGCCCTCACACGCTTCCACACAGATCTACTTGCAAGGGTAGCTGCGACAGGTTATAGCATATGAATGGGCACTAAGACGGACACACGAAGCCCTTGTGTAGGGGGCTTATTTTCTCTGACCATGAGCTTGACGCTTGTTCCCTCAGTAGGTTATAATTTTTGAGTAAGGGACAAGCAACACGGAATTGCTCAGGCCGCCGCACAATGAGAAAAAGAGGGAAGGAAAAGTTTAAAGTGAAGAAAGATTTGGCTATTTTTATACTCAAATTTGTGTGGGCTAGGGTAGGGCTAGTAAGTCTAGAGGGTAACTCAGCCCTAACTATCATGCAGGAAGGCAAAGCCAGAGGGACTTTAGGTGTAGATTCATCGTCATGATAGTCCAAATACAGCTATTTCAAAGGAAACAGGGTATAAAGGAACAGTAACAATACAATGGCACTAGAATCGGGCTCAGGGTCGTCATCAAACCAAAAGCATGGCTACAGCAATATGGCTGGCACAGGCATTGAGCCTAGTCCAGACTCTGGTATTCCTGTACAGTTCATTATTAAATTTAGCGACAGCAGTGTAGCTGATCTAACAATGGAGGTTCTGGACATTACGACTGCAACAGTATCTGGTGTGCGAAGATATATCAGAGATACAGTGGGTGGGCGTATGATTAACCGGCGCTTGCGGCTTATCCATGGAGGCCGTGTACTCAACGACTCCATATCACTTGCGAGAGATGTAGCCAAGATTTCAGTCAAAGGCAAGGAGGTTTCGACGGGAGGCAATATCGGTGGTAGTGGAAGTTTTCCAAGGAGGTTATATCTTCATTGCTCAGTGGGAGATATTTTAGATGCAGCTGAACTTGCAAAGGAAAACGAGATGGATTCAAATGCTCCTGTGCGGTCAACTGGGCCTGAGCTCAGAGGTTTTGACCGACTACGGAATGCTGGGTTTTCAGAAGCCGACATTTCACAACTGCGTAGACAGTTTTCTCATTTGCACGGAGATTCCGCAGCGGGAGTTGGCGCAGAAGCTGACGAGGGAGCCACAGTAGGACTTTCTGGAACTGAGCCAATACCTTCAGCTACACGCGAAGAAGAACTGTCACGACTAGAGGAACAATGGATTAATACAGGTGTTGCTGATGCTGGAATAAACGAAGGTGAAGCCGGATTTTCTCCTCTAAGTGACGACTATCTTGAGGAGTTAATTGGACTGCTCGTGGGCATGTTTTTCGGTATTATGGCTCTTTTATTTTTGAAAGAAGGGAACTTATTTTCTAGACGCCAAAAAAGATCTATTCTGGCTGGGGTAGCCATAAACTTTTCCTTTGCCATTGTACGCATGTTTAACTAAAAGGTTTTTTTCTTTTGTCAACGACTTTTCTCTTCTTATGAAATTAACCATAATATCTACATCTATTTCAACAATTGTTCACCCTTCTCAAACACCCAGTCAACAGCTTCCTCAACAGGTTCGTCAAACAGGTATGGTAGAGCTGGGACTACTGCAAGGCCAAGGCCTACAGGCCCCCATGTTCTAAGTTTTGGGTTCTTGACGTTTTTCATGGCTCTACCAGCATACTTTACTGTAGAATGAACCGTAAAAGCAGGAAGACCCATGGACGCGATAGATTGAAAGACCGCTCGCTTGACTGCAACAAGACGCCAGTCCGGGTTTTCGGCAGCGGCTTGCGCCTGTATAGCAGCCGAAGGGAATTGGAAGTCTTCCCAAGGCTTATAATGTGCCTTGACACCATGTTGGTGCAATCGAGCCTAATTAAATAGTCAGATCTAAGTTACTGCATTTCAATAAAAACACAAACTCACCTTCCATGCTTCATAAGCCACATCGCCAACTAGATAGGCCCAGGAGACGCCATAGGCAGCAGACACTAGACGAGGGTGTGCAACTGGACGAAACGATTCTCCAATGTCAGAAGTGTACGCCACATAACGATGAGTGGCAACGAGAATCTTTGCTATAAGTTAGTTTCAGTGTCTCTTGCAGTCAAGGGGTACTCTGATTGGCCCACTTACGGTCTACAGCATATTGCATCGTTAGTTAAAGTCATTTCTCAAACACTAGTTCATTAACAACAATACATACTCTGAAGCGCGACGCATAACCTGCATAACGAATGTTGGAATCGGTAGATTCTATTGCTGTATTATCCGTGACAGACAAAGGCTGTTGCTTTTTATTAGGTGAATTTGAGGTCATGATGATGTATCCTGCTGGTGCTGTGTCAAAATGTGGGCTTCCGTGGTTGTTTGGGAAGAGGAGTTTCTTTGGAGGCAAAAAGTATCCAAGCCGTTTAAATTTTAGATTCAAATGGTGAAACACAACAGAGAGTATAAGTTGAGACTCTCTAAAAATGTATTTTATGAGTATATCATCATTGTCAGGCAAAATATAGGGATTTGACATACGGCTTGAAGCGTTTATTTGAAACAAGCGACGCCAGTTACACTAATGAAAATGGTCCAATAACCGTGAATACAGACACTGTGAAGTCAATTCGCTCGGTAAGAATAGGTTGAAACGCTAGGAGCACCAAAAGTCCTTGTTCAGTCAACTTGTGTAAAGTTCCTCAGCTATCAGAGCCCGGAGTGACTCCCTCCTTTAGAGATTGCTTATTTACGTTTCCTTTTGGCCTTTGAGCACATTGCCATTCTAGCATTTTGGCACTGAGTCCATTTTGAGCTGCATTGGGCGCGTGTAATGCGCGTGCGTACATACTTTTCGAGTACGTGCATTGTTTGTTTTGATGCCAAAATCGAAACCTTCTCTAATTCTGTGTTTGTTTTGTTTACAAATTTTGATATTTTTCTTCCTCCAGAACTCATTATTTATTCATTTTTCCCTAGATTTACCTTCAGCTACAACGAAAAATTCAACAATTGCTGGAAACACCAAAATGCAGCCCACAGATCCCAACTCGAGGCTATCGCTTGCTGGACCTAGGTCTAGAAATATGCCTACACCCAGAAATCAAAGACCTTCATTACCTGTCGACTTAATTTCTAAAACCTCACCCATCAAATCTGTACAAGCGCCGCGCCAATCGATATCTGGTATGATGCGCTCTCCGCTCAAGGAGAGGTCGATAAATAGCATTGCTCTCAATCCACCAGCTAACGATGACGGCAAGGAGAGTGCCATTAAGGTGTTTGTGCGTTGCCGTGGTCGTAATGAACGTGAAATAAACGAGAATAGCAGCGTCGTTGTATCAACTGCAGCAGATGGAATAGTCCGCGGAAGAGATATTTCTGTGCAAAGTGGTATGGGATCCAGCATATACAAGACTTACTCTTTCGACCGTGTGTTTGGTCCCGAATCAGATCAAGAAATGGTGTACGACGGAATCGCAAAAAATGTACTCAAGGAAATGGTTGAAGGATACAACTGTACAATTTTTGCATACGGTCAGACAGGAACAGGAAAAACTCATACCATGTCTGGTACCTTTTCAAGCAAGATCGAAGGTAAAGGTCCGTCGGAAAATAGTGGAGTTATTCCACGAACACTGCATCATTTGTTTGAAATGTTAGAAACAACAAAGAAAGCGACTAGATCGTCCAAGACCGCTGGACGTGAGCATTCTGTGAAACTTACATTTTTCGAGCTTTACAATGAAGAACTGCGGGACCTCCTTACATCTGAAGATGAAGAGCTATCACGCAAAGTGCGAATATTCGAAGAATCCGGTACTAAAGGAGTGACTATTCATGGGATGGAAGAGGTGTATGTGCGTTCCGCAAAAGAAGGCCTAAAAGTTTTGGAAGATGGGTCGATTCGGCGACAAGTCGCGTCCACCCGATATAACGATCGGTCTTCTCGTTCACATTCTGTTTTTACAATAACTCTTCACGTAAAGGAAGTGTCTGTAAATGGGGAAGAGTTTGTTCGAACTGGGAAGCTTAACTTGGTCGATCTGGCTGGTTCGGAAAACATTGGACGGTCCGGTGCTGAAAACAAGAGGGCACGCGAGGCAGGCATGATAAACCAAAGTTTGCTTACTCTGGGTCGTGTAATTAACTCGCTGGTCGAACGTTCTCCCCATATTCCTTACCGTGAATCTAAACTGACAAGAGTTTTGCAGGATTCTCTAGGTGGGCAGACAAAGACGTGCATTATTGCGACTGTTAGTCCAGCTAAAGTGAGTTTAGAGGAAACATTGAGCACACTCGAGTACGCTAGTCGAGCAAAGAATATTAGAAACAAACCACGAGTCAACCAGACAACATCAAAGCAGGCTTTGATTAAGGATTATGTGGCAGAAATTGAGAGGCTCCGCGGAGATCTTCTAGCAAGCCGTCAAAAAAATGGAGTTTACATGACTGAAGAATCGTTACAGGTAATGACTGAGGAAAGCGAAAGTAGAAGACTGTTAGTTGAGGAACAGAAGTTGAGACTAGAAACACTTGACATGCAGATAAAGAAAAGCAAAGAGCTAGCTAGCAAGAGCGAAGAAAAGCTAGCCGCAGCGGAAGGAAAATGTGAGCTGGTTAGCAACGAATTGGCGGCAACACAAGTGAGTATGAAGATTAAATATTTGCAATTTCAGACTAACAATTCTCAAGGCAGAACTGACAGAAATCAAGGCTGCCATGCGTAAAACACTTGAAGAGCTACAGGATACCAAGGATAACTTAAGAGACGAGGTTCTAGTCCGACAGTCACACGAAGAAACGGAAACGGTTCTTTTATCTCACGTTCAAGAATTATCAAAAATTTCGCAAGGTGCTGTTTCTGAGGTGGAGCTGCTTCACGGATTTATAACTAAAGCAGTTGAAAGTGAAAGGAAAACTCAATTTGCACTTCAGTCTACTAAAGATGATTTGCAAAAAAAATTGGCTTGCATTCAAAAAGAATCACATAACCTTGCGTCCACGTCTTTACGCGATTTGTCATTAATTACGGGCCAGATTGGTGAATTCATGGCTGCTAATTACGGACAATTGATTAAAATATCACAACTGGTCGGCCAAAGTCACGATGATATCAAGTCTGGTCCAATTAAGGAATTAAGTGGCATTGTTGAAAAAACTTTTACGAATATGGAAATTTTTCTTATTAACGTTCAAAGCACCCGCGAAGAAATTGTACAGAATATGAAGCAGGGTTTTGAAGTGCTAGAGGAGCAGAGCACCACTGCTACTAATGAAGTTTGTTTGCAGTTGGATGAAGTTGACAAGTCGTTAGAGGGAGTAACAACAACTTTGGAAAAATATTCTGAAGAAATGTTTTGTGCAATCAAGGACGATCTTAAAACAAAAGTCGAGGGGATTAACGAAATTCTGGAAGGTAATTTTATACCCGCGATGAAATCAAACACAACTCAGATTAAATCGCTTGACCAACAGTTGCGGCAGCTTGTTAAACACGAAATGCAAAGAGCAGACGACGCTAAGTCGCAACTCTTGGATAAGGTTACACAGACAGTTGCTGAGAGCTACGAGGCTCAAGTATCTTCGCTTGAGTTTATTTTGGCGGAGTTAGGAAAGTGAGGAGGTGTCCGAAAAAACATTGAAAAAACACAAATTGACCATATAGAAAGTCTTCAGTCTTGGAAACAGCATTTTGAACAAGAAAAGAACAAAAGTTTACAACAGAGTCACTCGGAACTGATGAAGTTTATTACTTCTGCTCAAACTGTGGAGAGGGAAAAGCTCGGAGTAGTCCAGCGGCGATTGAAGAAGGAGTTGGATGAGAAAATCGGCTCAATGATAAAATCTCAAGTCCAAGACCTCCATACTAGAACAGACGTTCTAGATTTAGTTATCTCTAGCGCAAAAACTCTCAATGAGACGCAATTGGAAGAAGGTAGATCTGGTCTTTCCAAGGTTATGAATGGATTACAGGAACAAATACAGGATCCTTTGCAGCAATCCATTGAAGGGCTTCAAAACCATACCAAGCTCAAGGGACAGGTTGTATACTCCCAAATGCAAGATAACCAGTCTCAATTTGAGCAGAGTATGCAAGAAGTCAAGGACCAAGTGGATGAGAGTTATCAGCTAGTTGCAACTAATTTCGAATTAGGGCAGACCAGCTTTGAAGGGTTTCAAGAGAAGGAAGAGGGAGGCCACTTCCGCGTGCACGTGCACGGCAAGCGAGTTCGAGGAAGTGAAGAGTACAATGAGGAAATGAGAAAACTTGGGAATCCTAAGCGGACAAAATGCCGAAAAGACATTCTAACTATTAAGCGAGGATGAAATATTTATTATCATTTTTTATTTTACGACAATGAAGCTAGAACCCTTAGCACCTCCGTGAAAAACGGTTTACGGGTCATTTTTATTTTTTTAGTATATTTTGAACATTTCTGTTCACATACTTGTTACAGTTTACGGTGTAACAAAAATTCAATATTAATACCTCACGAGTTAATTACTTTTTTCTCTTCATAAAACAATTGAAATAGAGGTGTTAAAATAAAAGGGACTAAACTGCACTTCTGATAAACTAGCAACGAAATGTAAATTCGCGGCAACTCAACGTGGTTGAAAAAAAAAAAAGCTCTTTCCCAGATATCAAATGTGGTTAAAATATGAGAACAAGTAAGTTGTAATTTGGAAACAAATTTTTAACCTAATGTTTAAAAATACATGCGCAACATTTTAAGAATATAAGTCTTTTTTGGGTCAAAAATTATTTCATAAGTTTCTATTTATTGATGCTATGGACTATAATGATATTGGGAACAAATATATATGCCAAACATAATAATACAAGACGCGAATCTGGACTGTGAACCGCACTTGAGATTTTCACTTCTGTTCACCGTAAACCAAATAAAAAAAAAAAAAATGAAAAAAGCAGCCCATTCTAATGTTGAATGTGGAGAAAAGGACATCCCTTCTGCAACGAGGAACGAGAAAACTGAATACAAAAGAGAAGAGCAAAAATTCAAAATAACAGTCCTGCAATATTAGCAATCTTCAATCTTCAATCTTCAATTGACGTAAGACTGTTGCAACGAAATGAGAACACAGCAGATACCCACTTGTCCTAACTACTCAAAATTGCGTTCTCTCATAAGTTACTATTTAAGGACTCATCTGGCTAGTGCATATATTGATTTGGCGTTGCTATCTCCACATTAACTAGAGGTGTCCAACGAATGTTACCGGAACCATAATAACATGTTATGAAATTAATTTTTGGACAACAAATGGCATTGCAGCTGATTGAAGTCTAATTATTCAATTAAATTTCAAGTTTCTAGCTGCTTGGCAAGACTGTCATGATAGTGCTATTGGATCTTTAATACCCAATTCTTCCTCATTGAATCTGCTTACAACTGAGAGTTTGGAGAATGCAAACTTAAGGCACATCAATATCTTCTTTTCTTAACAATAGTTTTGTTACTGCTTGGTGAACTAAATGTTGACTAACTACAAATGTTTATCAAACTTGCTAGGCATTAGTTAAACATTAAAATGTATTCCATTCCAATCTCTCTTTAGTTCCAAGAGGTGAGAGAAGATGGAAATCGGTATTGGATGGAATTAATACAAAATTGAGTTGAAAGAGCTAACTATTCTCCTGGTAAGCATTACGCCCTGAATTTGTAAAAAAATAGTTATTTACGCAAGGAGCACATTTCAAGTTTATTCTGTATAGGAAAATAAAGCCCGATTTGATAAATTTGCAAACCAAATACCATGTAGTCTGAATGGGTGATTTGATATAAACTAATCAAGAGCAATTTCCTTGATACAGTCCAACTGAGGGGAATTAAATGCACAAAATGATAATGCGAGTTTTTCAAATTTGAAATATAGCAAACACATGCATATGGCGCTTGTGAACATTCTTCAATAAATTTTGCGTAACACCGAGTAAGCTATAACTGGTTTGATCAGAAACGTCCAATTTTTCTAACAACTAGAGTTTATTCGTCACATAGTGTTTTAGTTCCTTCAATACGAAAAGCAGGGTCTGTACAAGACTTGACTTATTCAGGGTATAGTGCATTCAAAGTAGGCTTTGGAACACATTGGGACCTCGTTTTGGAGCTCAAGCCCAACTGTGACCGTTTACTGATTACTGTACGTCGGGCTATGGGCTTCCATGGATATTTCAGGTATAAATCCAGACATTAAGAAGTAAATAAAATGAAATAAAATGAAATGACTATGTGCCAATTGCAGATAGTTTACTGAAACAATTCGGTATTGACTCCCACTCGTTTTTTTCCTTCTTCCATCTGTGCATTGCTGCATAGTATGCTCAATCTGCTTAGTTAGCATGATGATGATGATGATATATCTGTTTATTCTTACTCTTAGTTATGTTAGGTCTATCATAGTTATATAGTCAATCATCTTCCCATATCCTACTTCGGGTCCGTACCATACCAAGTATTATAGGTAAGAT
>JAKVQY010000146.1:0-24258 GCA_030463045.1 Geotrichum macrosporum
GAACTTGACTACCGCGACAAGGCCTTTTCTGGTGTCCAGTAGTGCCTTGAGGTCAAGCTCTGGTGAGACTTTTGTTAGGGTTCTGCGCTCCGTCTCATATTGATCGCATTCTTTGAGTATATGGCTCACAGTTTCAACTGCTCCACATGTGCATGTATATTGACGTTCCTGAATTTTAAGTCTCTTAAAATATTCACCCATTGCACCATGACCAGTTCGTAATTGAATTACTTTGCTTAGCACTTGGCGGCTGTTACAAATAATCTGTTTAAACATAGGCTTGACTGTTTCATTTTCCCTAAATTGTAGTTTTTCACTACCAAGTCAAGTAACCTTAATTTAAATTCAAAATATACCACTGCACAACATCTGAATACCTGATTTTCACAAATTTACCAAAGTATTTAGTTTTACGCAATAGTATACAAATTTGCTGTATTAATCTAGGTATTTATAGTTTAAATGACATGGTGTTCCCTTGTAGCTCAGTTGGTAGAGCGTTCGGCTTTTAAAGACTCAAAAGTCGACCGAAATGTCCAGGGTTCGAGCCCCTGCAGGGGAGTTAAGTTTATAATTATTTTTAATTTTCTTTAAAACTAGTTTAGTTTTATTGTAAATTATTATTTCCTTTTTCAGACGTTAACAGGTTGGTAGAGCTCGTAATTTTGTGGGCAAGTTCAATAGAGATCGATTGCAGAGTAGTAATAGAAGTTTTTCGGAGAGATATTTGTTTCGCTTAATTTTAACTATATTCCTTATTTACTTGAAAAAAACCCAAGCTCAAAGTTGAGATTGTTTGCAGCCATGATCGTCTTTTCTTCTCCAAGAAAAATAGAAGTTTTTTCAAAGGTAGGTTGGCCAATAAGGCATTATTACTATACTGACTGATAGTTTTTCTAGTAAATACCAAATATAGTCTGCAAGTCACAATAAGTAACAAATCTTCGAGAGACGAGTTTTTCTCCGCCTTATTATCAAAATTTGAATTGTTTATAACACACTCATTTTTTATACATCTTATTCCTCTTCATCGCTTGTTTCTCTGAGAACTCCTTCATTGGTCTTTTGATAATGTTCATCAGCCCTGGACTCAGCTAGATTGAGGGAAAGTTTTTTGGCAAACATATCCCGTCTTCTCACATTAATTTTAGCAGATTCCTAAAATTTTTCTCCGACTGTTTTTGAAACAAGCCACCAAGTGAAAGCACCAAGGGATGGGGTCTCTCTTCTAGGAATGAATACTACTACACTTTCGTCACCTCACACTTGCAACGATTTAAAATACACATGAAGCAGACTAGATAAAATGTGAAAAAACTGATATGAGTTCAATATTTTTCTAAGAGGATTTCTAATATAAGCAAGGCTTCAAGCAATTGCTAAGAGAAAATAAATAAATACAAAAATAGCTCTATTTCTATTCTCAGGACTAGCAATAATAAGATATACTTTATAGTAAGGCCAAACTAACTGTATTCTGTAAAATTTACTTTTAATGTCATTATGTTTTACTTAAATATTTGTTTCCAACGTCATTAATGACTTTGTAATAACTAACAGTACGTTCTTTTTCGGGTATTAAATTCATCAATTTCATTCATCGATTCAGAGCAAACTGGCTCTTCGACATTTACATGGTAACGAATGATTATGTACCTAGACGGGAAAATTGAAAATCGTCCGACGACGATGTCTGTTTGATGATTCATTTTAGTTTGCAGAGCATTTCCGTGAGATTTGTTTTTTTTATACAATTTATGTTTGGCTTAAATATTTTTATAGTACAGACTGTGTAGGAAAATATGGTCTTCTTAAATAATTATGGTGATAATGTATCTGTTTATTCTTATACTTAGGTTATGCCAGATCATAGTTATATAATCCATCATCTTCCTATATCCTACTTCGGGTCCGTACCATACTGAGTATAATATGTAAGGTCCCGGATAGCGCCATGGCGCTTGTTTTTTTTAAGCAGTACTCTTAAAGTATTATATAATTCAGTGACATTAAGGACATTTTCCTTGATTCTTGTGTGTCGTACTAGCCAGGTGTGTCAATCACCTTGCTTTAAGCCCAAAAAGCATCCCTGCATAACAAGTAAATAGAGATACTAAAATTCACCTCACGAAAAACTCTCTTGTAAAGTAATTAACCAAGTGAGATGTTCCCACTCAAATCTCAGAAGCGTATTAAAATTAAACGTACTACTTTCTTGCTTCTTGCTCCAACTCTTATTCGGTCATAGTAGCGTCAAGAATAGTCTTATATAGAAGTCAAAAAAGAACCGCTCATTCCTGAGTGGCTTGAATCCGTAACATGGCATGACATGACACAAACATGCATTTGTAGAGCCTCAACTTGTATAAATAAGCAAAATAAAGATGAAATAATTAGAAAAGAAAATTAAAAATAAAATACTCAGAACATAGGCTGAAATGTTTCCTTTTTCTCACATATAGCTTTTCATGTCAGGTCAAGTAAACTCAAGTTGAGCCTGAAATACAGCTTTCAATAACGCTCAACTCCTGGTATTCCACAGATAGAAGCCATCTTAGGTAAAATTCTTTTGCAAAATGAAAACCCAGTCGGACACACTCAACGCTTGATTCTGTAAATAGTGAATTACTAAGTAAAAATAATAAGAATGGACTTGCCCAATATAAGAAATATTTTATATGGAGCTATAAGAACCGTTGGTGATTAGCGATAAAAGCCATCGCTGCCACAAACAAGTTTTCCCCCCAGGAATAATTTCAAACTGAAATATTTTTCCCCCTTATAGGATGTGGTGACCTGGAAGTTCCAAGTCTGTCAAGATATGAGAAGAAATTCGTTTCTTTGTAGTCTTATTCTTTGCTGTCACTTTCATCACAAAGTATCAAGTTACATTACGTAGGATTGATATAGTTACTGCCAAGGTTCAGGACAATAATTGAATCTATGCAACTCCATTTATTAATACCTCTGATTCAAGGCAGAAAGCTAACTTTTGTACTTATTGTTTTAAATAGTGGTAACATTTAGGAAAGACCGGGTGGCCTCTCGTGATTTTTGAATCAAGTAAGCGTCAGCAAGGACTAGAGCAGCCATGGCCTCAACAATAGGAACTGCACGGGGAACGACATTAGGATCATGACGACCACGTGCGGCAAGAACACCTTCCTTGCCTTCGTAGGAAGAAGTAGTTTGCTCCTGAGAAATAGTAGCAGGAGGCTTAAATGCTACCGAAAAGTAAATGTTTTCACCGTTAGAAATACCTCCTTGGATACCACCGGAGTTGTTTGTTTTTGTGCGGAAACGGCCAGTGGAAGGATCAATAAAAAATGGATCATTATGACTGGAACCGGGGATAGTGGTACCAACAAAACCAGAACCGATCTCAAAAGCCTTAGTGGCAGGGATAGACATCATTGCGTGGGCCAGCTGAGCTTCGAGCTTGTCAAAAGCAGGTTCACCTAAACCAACAGGGACGTTACGGATGACGCAAGTGACAACGCCGCCAATTGAGTCATTGGCATCACGGTACTGCTCAACTTGCTTGACCATAGCATCAGCAACACTAGAGTCGGGGCATCGAATAGGACCAGCATTGTCTACTTGCTCACGGGTAATAGTTGCAAGAAGGTTTTGAAACTTTTCGGAGCGAGGATCGCGGTCAATAGAAATAGGCCCAACAGATGAAACGAAAGCAACAATCTCAACACCATTTGCAAGTTTGAGAACTTTTTCGGCCACAGCTCCGGCAGCAACACGACCAATGGTTTCACGAGCAGAGGAGCGACCGCCACCTGAGGATGCCTTGATTCCGTACTTTGCAAGGTAAGTGTAATCAGCATGAGACGGTCGCGGGTATACATCAGTCTCACTGTAATCATGAGGTCGCTGATCCTTATTCATGACAAGCATTCCAATAGGAGTTCCGAGGGTTTTGCCATGCTCTGTTCCACTCTGAATTTGAACAGTATCAGCTTCGTTACGGGGAGTTGCAAGAGCGCTCTGGCCGGGACGTCGTCGACTTAGCTGAGTTTGGATGTCGGCTTCTGTAAGTTCCATGCCAGGTGGAACACCGTCAACAATGCATCCCACGGACTTGCAGTGAGATTCTCCATAAGTAGATACACCTAAAGCAAGTAGTTAGTAACGAGATCACAAATGGAAATCCACTTTACTTACGAAAAATCTTTCCAAAGGTTGACATTTTGAAGTTTGTTGGATGTTGAGAGTAAGAGAATCAAATTTCGTCAAAGAAAAAATGGAAAATCTGTAACAATAATCAGTCATAAGGTCACGTGCTATCTGACCACCCAAAAAGGTGTTTGAAAAAAAACACATTTAGTATTAATTTGGGCGCAAACAAACCCTAACCATTCGGCGTCTGGTCATACCATACAAGCCATTTAAAAAGTTCGATTTTGCTAAACTTGAATGATATACTTATAAGGTCAGTTCGACGATAGGGGCAATATCAAATACACAGTATGAATAGCGAAGTATTTTTGGAGAAGCTACTTGCCAATGTTTTGCCAATTACTTTATTGGTAGGTCTGTTGGCCCTTGGAATATTTTTGACCCTGGTTCGAACTTCTACCTCTATTGGTAAAGTGAAATCAAGCCAGCCGACTATCTTAATCGCGGGCCCTTCGTATTCCGGCAAGACATCACTGTACACGTTATGGACCAGTGGTGAGTTTTCCAGCAAGGCAAGTTCAACTGTGACTTCTCAGCAACCAAACATGTACAAGTCATTTTCAATCCCGTTCGATTCCGAGGTAGATGCAGTTAAAGTGACATTGGTTGATTTACCAGGACACGCCAAGTTGGGCCATTACCTGAGGGAGGCCCTGGATACATACTCTAATGTGCGTGGTATTATATTTGTGTTGGATGCCGCAAGTGGTCCTGAAGGGCTTCGGGTTGCCGCTGAAGCTCTGTTCAAATTACTTTTAAAGACTGAGCAGCGGATGGGTGGAATTGACATTATGATTGCTTGTAACAAGGCGGATGTGTTTAACATGATTCCAGCTACACGCGTGCGTGGTATTTTGGAGCAGGAGATTCAAGAGATTAGAGACACCAAGTCCAAGGGACTAGGTGCAGTTGCAGATGCTGGTTCCTTGGAGGATGATAACGCAGATGATGGAAGTTGGCTGGGCCAGGAGAAGTTTAGCTTTTTGGACTTGGATGCTGAAATTAGTGTTTCAGATGGCAGTGTGTCTACAAACAATGTAGAGAGCTGGAAACGATGGGTTGAAGCTTTAGCGGTTAATTGAATGTACGGGAATAAAACAAACATATACAGTATATAACGCTAAAATTAAGCATTGAAAACGATTCTCATGGCGGTAAATAATTCTTGTCCATTAGCTCTTTTATAAAAGCTTTCTATTTATTTTAATCACCACTCAATTCTCATCGCCATTCGGGGTATGGCCACTGGGGGTCGATCCTGGAGCATGGGTAGGTGCCTTTGGAAACAAATCTGGCTGACTTAATTTGGTCTGATTTTGCCTTGCAACTTGCTGGTTCTTTTTTAAGTTGACTCTCATTGCATAAAACTGTTTTGCTAAACTAAACGTCCTTGGGGCCTGTTCAGCCACGACCACGACCTTTTCTCTGGCCTCAACGAGTTTTTCCAGTAAACCCTCATCTTTTTCGAGAATCAATTGATCTTTATCCTTTTCCTTCTTGTCTTCGTTTTTCTTTTTGGCGAAACCGAAATTAAAGTAGCCTTTAGCTGCGGATTTACGGGCTTCAATGCTGGCTTTTAGTGGCTTGATTTCGGCATCTAAATTTGTGAGCTTTGATTTGGCAGCCGTGACCTCGTCGTCAACTACGGGAGTGGCAAACCCAGAGTCCTGTAGATGGCTTTGACAGACATAGAAAAAGTCTGCCTAAAAAGAAGAGTTAACTAAAGTTGCTCGAAAAGGGATAACTAACCTTGCCGTCGCTGGAAACCAGGACCACGGAAGTAGGTTTACAGCAAATGAAACATGCTCTCGACGCGGATTCTGCGACTTGTCGTTTATGATATATGTTTTTAAACGGAGGTTGAGCAGACATTTGATATTACAAGGCGTAACAAGAGGGCCTAGATAGGGTTGGGAGTTCTGAGAATGGGCACCAGTGGAAGGATTTTGTATAAGCCACTTGGTGGAGTTTGTTTTCGTTTGCTGGAGGGCTTTTACTTTTTTCCAACCTTGTGCAGAACTAAACAGAGTGTTGAAATTTTTATTAGAATGCCTCCATTTAAAAAGAGACGGGGGAATTACGGTGGTGGTTATAACGACGGGGACAGCCAGCCTTATTCGAGAGGTGGCGGCGGATTTCGAGGGGGCCGAGGTGGTTACCGTGGGGGTAGAAGCGGAAGCAGTGGAGTGGGAGATGATGAGGGCTCATCTAGCGGTCCAGCAGTAACAATTCAAGTAGGTTTGCCCAAGCTTTAGTTTGGAAGAGAAAATTGTGACTAACATGGACTAGCTGGATAAGAAGAAAAAAGTTACAGTGCGATCATACAAAGGAGTCAAGTTGATTGACATTCGTGAGTTTTTCACGACGCAGGGAGATGATGGAGAAAGCGTGGAGCTCCCGGGAAAGAAGGTGTGTTTGGAAGAAAAAAAGAAGTCAAGTCAAGTACTAACGGTCAACAACTAAGGGCATTTCATTAACTCAGGATGCTTGGGAAAAGCTGGTTAGCCAGGTACCTGCAATTGAAAAGGCATTAAATTCAATTGACCAAATGGATTCTACAGAAAAACCAGTGGCATCGGAGGAGGCGGCACGGATTGAGCCAGTTAAAGCGTCGAAAGCAAAGTCAGACGAAATAATTACGGGCAGTGATGACGGTGAAGGTGAAGATGAAGATGCTCAAAACCTGGCAAACGATCTAGAAAAGGAAATCGCCCGGCATGAAAAAATGGCAGAGGTCAAGCACGCGGGAATGGATAGCGACGCATCTTCTGAAGAAGATTAAACAGTAAAGTATTGAATAAACAAAGAATGCAATATACTTGAGAGCTGCCATGAGTTTCCAGGACGTTGAAATTATTTGCGCGCATACTTTTTTATTCATCTCGTGTAAATGGGTCCTACATTTCAGTATTAAGTGTAAAAAGTCCTACTATTCAACAAGCGTAAATAGTCCTACATTTCAGTATGAGGTGTAAATAGTCCTGCATCTCAGTATAGTTAGGTGTGAATAGTCCTGCACCTTAATGTCAACATTATTAGATTTCACTTGCTATACTTTGGCCATAGTGGATAGTAGACTCGAGACTCAAGACTAGCTCTCAGATTGCATAGTACCGAAAGAAGCCCGAGGTGGCAAATTCGAGCCGTATATGTTTCAAAACTCTAACCTGCTGTTTTCAAGTCTGCGACGGTGTTGTCAGCGGAGGCAGCGAAAAGCCCGCCTTCGTATTGGTGGTGAACAGGAAATGACAAGTATACAGAGACCTTTTGATTCATTGAGTTCGTGATGAACTAGAACAGAATATACCTTTTGGCATCGTATGGACATTCATTGGCTATAGTGCACACCATATTGGCGAGCCCGACAGATTGGTTTTCAGCAAACAGACTTGTCTCTTTGCTGCGTAAATTACTGCGTCGAGATTCTACAGTGTTGCTCACTAAACTTGGCCATTTAATGGTGGAGGCCTATTCCTATTTTGTTGGAGTAGTAAATACTTTTTCCCCTCTATCGGAGCAAACTCCTGATGGCCAAGTAGTTCTAACCTTCATCCAATAAACCTGTCAATAATGATTGCCATCATTATTGATCAATGCCCATTGTAATTCGTCTCACATTGAATTATTCCATTTATTTATTTATTTGTTTCGTCACAATAGCTGCGCATTTTTGTTGTTTCTTTGGGTGCGCGTAAAATAGGCAACAGGGTAACTTTTTTCTAAAAACGGACTAGTTTGCCATTTCTTTTTTTGTCAACTTTTTCCGCCGTTATTTTAATGAGTTGATGACATTGCTCTTGTTGCTCTCTGGGCTAGGGTAATAATTTCTTTTGTTTTTTTATTGCAAGTGTCCGATTACATCACATGAAAGTCTTGAACTGGAATCCAAAAAGAAATTATATAGAAATTGGACATCCATTACTGTACCTACATTTAAACTTTTTTTTTTTTATTTTATTTTTTTTTATTCTTGAAAACTTTCTTTTGGCTGTAATTTTCTTTTCGCCTTGTTCGTTTCTCTTTTCAAACCTTCTCACTCAATTATCAACTACTTTTTCTTTCTATATAATTCTCTACAATTCTTCTCTCATTTCTCTTTTGCTCAATATTTACTCCAATTTTTTATTATTATTTCCAACCTTCTCACAGACAATTTCTAAGCAAAATATGCCTGCCTCCAAAGAAGAAAATATCCAAGAAGCAATTCGCCTCGTCCAAGAGTGTAACTACTCAAGACGTAAGGCCGCCGGTTCTACTGGCATCAGTCCAAACACGCTCAAGCGTAGGCTCAATGGCAGTATCCCGCGTGAAGAATATCTCGAAAGAACCAAAAAAATCACAGCTTCCGAAGAACTCGTTCTTGAAAACATGCTGACGGCCCTCATTCAGCATGGCGAGCACGTAAAAGCATCGTCCCTTAGAGTTCTTGTCGCAATGTATATTAAAAACAAAAGCAACCCTTCTAAACTTGAACTCTCTTCTGCTAGTGCAGACTCAGACCTAGAGCTCATCCCCAAGGGATGGTGCGCTCGTTTCATGAAACGTTCAAAGAACCTTGTAGTCAACCAAGGGCTCATTGAAATTAAAGACAAGCAAAATGTCCCAGACCTGCCTCCACCCCCTCAGGCCTTTTCAATGCTCCTTAAACCCCCTCAATCTGATTCAGAGTCTTTGGCAGACACACAAAAGTACATTGTAGAAAATGCCAGCACTCTTATCCAAGGATTTTGCATGGATTTTCAGGATATCCAACGCACTTGCCAGGAATCCACAGACAAATCTCAACTTCTTGAATCCATCAACACAATGGCAACTGTTTTCAACAGCCTGGCCACCCTGACTTCCGTCCTAAACATGACTTCTCACGTCAATCTCCACCAATTGACCCCAAAAGAACAAACCGCTCCTCCCGCTTCCGAAAATGAATCCAAAACTTCCCTTCACCGCTCTTCCATCTCTTCCACAAAATCCACCCGTGATGCCCCTTCTACACCTTTTGACTCGACCACGCCTGGGTCCCCTCCCTCTCCTGCAACACCAAAGTCCCCATACTTGTCTCACAAAAGAAGCTTCTCCGTTCTTGAATCCCACAACGTGAACGATTATGGCGACAGCCACCTGAAACGTGCTAACCGCAATGCCAGTTGGACTGGAGAACCATTACAACCCTCCATGATACCTATTTTGGACAATATTATCCAATCCACTTCTCCCCCATTTTCTTTCATGCCCAGCACACAGCAACACGATATCAAACAAGAAAAGGAAGATTACTTTTCACAAAGCTCGGCATCCTTCAATTCCATGCTGCTGGGAGCTGGAATTGCTCCTGGAGTAACACTCTTTTCCTCCGGTGAGATTACACCCAGTATAGCCTCGTCTGTGTCCATGCCGGTCTTGTCTAAAGACGACTTTTCATTTGAATATTCCTCGGCAGACTTGCTCAATGTTACTTCCAGTGGCACTTATGAAAGCATAATCCATCCCACTGTCTCGGCTGCCTCCAGCAACATGGACCTTACAATGCTTTTAAGCACAGCGGGAACTGTTAACGATCCCATGTTGAACTTCAACTAACGCTTATTTTCATGTAAAAAAATCTAGTTATTTATTTTTTAATATTTTAATTCTCGAAATGCGAAATCCTCCATAATCATCTCACTTATTTCAACTGCCTTCATACAATTCTCATCCTCTTGTCTCACACGGCGTCACATCAGACCAAGAATTTCACGTGAAATTAGATTTTATCACTATAAAAATCATTTCTGTCAACAATTAGCGCACAAATATCAAAACATTATCACTTCTTGGCCATTATAATTATCACTATAAGGAGTACTAAACCATTAAATAGTGTCCTTTCTACATAACAACACAAAATTATATAGAAATATTACGTAACCCCTGCCCAATATCTTTTTTTTTTATTTTTTTTTTCTTTCCTCTGCTAACTGATCTTAACTTTGGGTCTTCAATTTCGATATCCCTCAAACTCGAGACAAAGAGGGCAGCCCTTTTGTTTTTGATTTTTTTTTGATTTTTTTTTTGATTTTTTACCTATTTATTTTCTTTCCGCCGAGATAAGCTAATGTCGGCAGATTACTGATGTCTTTACCTATAATATCCACCTTCCTTCAGTTAGTCCCTTCGACACAAACTTCTACTCCTTCGTCGTCCTCGAAATCCAATAATCGGCACTCTGATCGATCTACTTTAACTGATGCTCTTCTAAAGTCTTCTTCAAAACCTCTTCAACATCCTTCAGACCCGCACTTGCATGCCCTTCCCACCCTACTAGACAGACATCGTCATCGCTCATCGCCGAGCCAATCGAGATTCCCTTTAGTTTTGCTCAGTAACTCTTCGCATTCTTCCGCCTCTATACATTATCAGCGCTCGCAAGGTGAATATACGAGGCCTAAATCCTCTTCGTCACTTGCGATGGATATTCAAAGATCAGCGTCCTCGTCGTCTTCATCACTACGTGGTGCGAGAAATACAGCCGGGCCGAGTTCGCTACCAAGTACGCCGGCTTCAATCATGTCTCTAGATGAAGCAAGCTTGTCCAACAGCACTGTAGTAAAAGAGACTAATCATGTTAATATCGACGTTAATCCGGTGTCCGGCCGGAAGCTCTTGAACACTTATGAAATTATAAAAGAAATAGGCCGTGGCCAGCACGGTAAAGTAAAGCTGGCACTCAATAGTGAGTCTGGTGAGCTGGTTGCCATCAAGATCATTGATAGAAATAGCAAACCCAGGCTAGGCCGACGCCCCGGAACGTCTCACGAAGAGAAGGTCCGTCGCGAGGTAGCCATCATGAAGAAATGCTCACATCGCAACGTTGTCCAGCTCAAAGAAGTATTGGACGACGCCAATAAGTCACAAAAAATTTATCTAGTTCTAGAATACCTTGAGCGCGGTGAAATTCTTTGGCAAAACGGTGATGGCGTTCCAGTTATGACCATTGGCCAAGCTCGCGAAGTAGCCAGAGATGTCATTTCCGGATTAGAGTACCTTCATTTTCAAGGAATCATTCATCGAGATATAAAGCCTGCAAATCTGCTGCGTGACAAGGATGGGACCGTCAAGATTTCAGATTTTGGTGTTTCATATGCTTCATCTCTAAATTGCCTAAACAACGATCTAGAATTAGCAAAGACAGCAGGAACTCCCGCGTTCTTTGCGCCAGAGTTGTGCGTATCTACCACACCCGATGAAGGTCAAGAACACCGACCGCCTTCTATTACACATAAAATAGATAATTGGGCATTTGGTGTCACGTTATATTGCATGTTATTTGGAAAAGTCCCATTTATAGCAGAAAGCGAATTACAGCTGTTTGATGTGATTGTCAACGAACCTTTGGTATTTCCAGACCAAGTGGCACCAGGATCGCCGACATTATCGGCTTCATCTGATGACGACGAATACCATCCTCCACCTCAGGCTTTTTCACCCTGCGATCCACAACTTGAGCTTGCAAAGGATTTACTTCTTCATGTTCTTGAAAAGGACCCTCACAAGCGGTATGACATAATGGATATTAAGCAGCATCCTTGGATGCTGCAGGGAATGGACGAAACTGGCCAAGAATTGTTTTTGACCAGGACAAAAGAAGACGATAAAATTCATGTTACACACGAAGAAGTACAAACTGCTGTACTGGGCATGGCTGGTAGAATAAAAAGAGGTCTTACCAAGTTGGGTTCGCACGCACTTCATTTCACAGGCCTGCGACGCAAAAGCTCGTCATCATCTTCAAGAGCTTCGTCAAGATCACGGTCAAGAGATTTTAGTAGTCGCCAAGCTCGTCAGGTGACTAAAAATAATCCTCTTCAGTCCCAACGCGAAGGCTCGGTTCCGGCCCCGCCTATTCCGGCATCGTTATCAATTTCTGAGACTGGTGAACTAATAAACAGCGCTCCTGGAAGTTACAGTAGTAGCAGTATGAGCAGCTCGATGTCATCCTTCTCTACAACTACAATACCTTGGCCAGTCAGTTCGCCAGTCAACATTACAAACGATTCACTTAGCATTCCAAGAACGCGATCACAACGAGCCTCGAGCCAAGCATCTGTTGTCGTCAATGAATGCGTTGCAGTGCCCCAACGACGATCTTCATCGTCCACTGCGGCGACAACAGAACCAATTAAACAGCGGCTGTCAACAAGTAACAACAGCTTGGATATAAACGGTCTTCTCAGAGCTCCCGACGAGAACAAAAAGCTTATTACAAGGGACATTCCTGAATCCTTATCTCTTGTTTATTCACATACAAGTATTACTGCTGCGTCCGTTTCAACTGAGTCACTAACGTCTTCGGATTCAGAAGGGTCTGATGATGGCGAACTGACGCTCACTGTGGGATCGCGGGTCCCTTTTTCGAACGGAGCACATGCACCGAATAGGATGAGCAGGTTAAGCGAGGGTCATTATGACCGCACTAGGGCAGCGGCATCTGTGTTTGGCAACCCGGAGAGTGGCACTAAAAATAACGGATGTGATTCTGATGGAGGTGCAGCTACAAGAGCGCGGAGTCACAGCGTCACAATAGGAAGATGATGAATGATGAGCATCAAGATTGAGATGAAATCTTTTTTATTTTTTTTTTCTTTAATTTTTTGACAAAGTTTTTATGGAAGGTAGTTGTTATTTAGAAAGCACGCACATAATGGAATTTGCATAGAACATTTATAAACCACTTGCATTATAAAAGGTTTCGTGGGAAAAGTTGAGGATAAAATAATTATTGCCTGCGTACAAGGTTATTTTTTTTTTTTTAACACATGTACATTTTCAGGAGAATCATGGAAGGGATTTCTTTATTTTTCAAAGTTACAGGTAGTGCCGAGGAGAAACTCAAATTTGACGATTGCTAGAAAAATCCATCCATGTTTTGTAAGCGTACCAAGAGCAACAAAGTACTAAAATACTAAAACCCTGATGGATTGAAAAATTATTTAGAAAAAAAAAAAAAAAATAAGCTGAGCAAGCTCCGGGATGGGTTTCGGGACTTTAAACAGAAACCTCTTTTATCCATCATGTTTTGACGCGATTTATTTTATTTATTTATTTTATTTTTGTTTATTTCTTGTTTTACTTATTCTTGTGTCGTTAAAGTGAATGACTCAAACGGCTTTTGAAATCAACCGCCTCCTTCTTATTATTGTGTTTGAGAAATAAACAAATCCATAAGCTGCTTTGAATGTCTTTTTTTTTCTATGGTTGTTCATTGCTAGAGCGAAAGAACATATAGTTGTTGTCGATTTTGTCTTTAAAAAAATTCCAAGCTTAATTTTTTTGATGCTTTTAAATAAATGAAAATTATTGTGGGTGAGCTTTCCATTTTGAAAAATTTGTAAACCAGTTTTAAACTGAATAAGTAAGAGGGTTGACATTTGCACCAACTATTATTATTGCAATGCATGAAATAAAATAATGGAGATAAGATAAAAAATAGCCAGCCTTGAACTATTTTTGCTTTTCAAGAACAAAAAGATGCGCTCATTAATTGAATTGAATTTTTTTACAATGACATTTTAAGAGTTTCTCAATATATTCGTAAAGACTATGAATATTCTTTTGTTTTCTCTGAAAACCTGTAACTATGCAAACAAACAGGGATGTTCCGTTTGTAAACAAAAAGATAGGACTTCAGAAATTGCAAACTATTATCCTCTCAGATTGAATCGCTACTGTGACTTACAGACTATATTTCATATTGAAAAAAAGTATCAATATTTCCAATACACTAAGTAAAAAGGTCAAAAAAACGCGGAAAGATCTTTTCAAAAAAAAAAAGGATTTCAATTCAAAGTTTCTTACTAAATCCCCTTGCTTGAATTAAAGTCAGCCAGCATATCATTCTCCTTTTTTTTCTATTTATTTTTTTTGCAAAAGAAAATCGATTTACATGAATATTTTTCTCAGCACAACATGATCGATTCGTTATCGTAATTTTCACTGCTCATCAGATCATTCATCCTTCTTTCATCTATGTTGCGGTGCGCAGTGTTTACGAAATTTGCCCTATTTTTTTTTTGTGTTCTCAACTTTTCATTGAAACCTTTAAATCCTTGGAAGAAGAAAAAAAACAATGCGGATAAGAGACCTAATATTTGAACAACTTGCTTTCTTTATTTAGCCTACTCAAATAGTTTCTGTCCTTCTATTTTTTTTTTTTTTCACTTTATTTTTCATCAAGCTTTTAAAGTATTTCGATTAGATTCCGCTACAAGGTGTTTACGAAAAGCTTCAATAATATTACAGCGGACAGGTATTTATTAGACTTTGATTCCAGGGTGATTTCCAGGAAGCTGTAATTTGGGTAATGCAACAAGTGCATTCCTTTTATACTTCACGACTATTTTGTCACCGCTACGCTTGACTCTTGTTATTTTATAAAATTTAAACAGTCAAAGTAGTCTTTTAGTAATAAGATCTTTTTCGCAATCGTAGTCATTAAAATCCAGTCAGTCAGAGAATTCGTTTCAACTAAAGTCCCTTCTCTACAGTTATCGCCGGTTCGAGGTCGCTCTTTTAAAAAAGAACTTGCTGGATACTTTGGCTGAATTTTCTATGCTTATACCTACGAGTAAGAAGTAAAATGGCGCATTTAAATTCTAATGCCCTCAAATTTCCTGGGATAAAACAGAAATCCATTCCTTCCTTCCATTCTTTAAATTTTACTCAAACGCGTACAAGTAATCCTTTTTTTTGAAAATTTTAAATTTACGCGAAATAAGAACCAGAAGGTAAAGATAATACAATGTGGGTAAGAAAGCAGAACACATATTTGTACTCAAAACCTGAAACAGTGACAAATGGCTTGTACATCATGCCATACAAGTAAATTTGTTTCTTTTCGAATAAATGCAACAAAAACACTAGTCGAAACTCGAACTATTTATCACACGCTCATCAATAGGTTTTTAAATCTAAAAATTTCTACATTAGTTGAAAGGGAAATAAATAAATACAAAAAAAGCAAAAACTAGTGAAGAAATAAGCTTGATAATACAACAGCAAAAACTGACATGAGGGCAAGCAAAAAAATATGAAGATTGTGGGCCTCCGTCGTTTTTTTTCCTGGTTTATTTTTTTTTTTCCCTGGTTTTTTGCCTTCAAGAATGTTTTGCCCTGCAAAATTGCATTTTAAGCTTTAATAATTTCAAGCATGTTTCTACATATACGATGTACTTCGTCTCCAGTAACATAGTTAGCAATGAATAAAACTTTGATATTTTCAAACATTCAAAAGGTTTTTCTTCCTTCCTTATAAAGTTCTGCCTGTTAATTCAAAGTGCTCTTTTGTCTCCAATTTTCTCCAATCAGCTGTTGCGTACTAAAACCTTGATTCTCAATGATAATACAAAAATAGTGGCGACTCACAAAACTAACTTTTGCAACATGCGTACGCCTTACGCTGAGTATGGGGGAATTTTAGTCTTGTATATTCAAGAAACATATTGCATATAATGAGATTTATAAAAAGTTATTCCTTCCCCCGACTTCAAATGATTGGAATAACTTTACCTTATGCTTCTACTAATTTCATTCTGACTCCGAGGTCAGGAGAAAAAATTTACATCTTCTGGGCGACAAGCTTTTCATAGATCTGGAAATTAAGACCCTCTATGATGGTTGCAAATGGCCCAGGTTTAATTGTAAATTAGCAAACAAGCTAAAATCTTCTCTGCAGGCAGAACTAGAATTTGAGATGTAAAAAATATACGTATAGAAGAATAGAAGCCTTAAGTACCCTTTGAGAGTTGAAACATTGAACCTTCAGAGTTAACTACCTTTTTTCTCCGTAAGAAGCAGATTTCCAGTTTGAAAGTTCGACGGGTTTCTATTAATACTAACAGGTACTCGTACTCTTACCGTTTAGAATTGATCAATGGTACTTTTTTTATTATTATTAATTTTTAATTTTTGGTGCAGCACCAGTTGTATTCAGTACGAATGATAAAAGTATCTGTCGATCCCGCTTCAAGTTTTGATTTGGCAACAGGTTTTAGAACTCCAAGTACCCAACCGCCTCTGCGGTTGAGAACAATGCAAAAGTAACCACAATTAAACTCCCTTTCAAATCGGACTCGGGAAAAAGCCTCATGATTCTCTCTCCGGGAGCATAGAATGTCTTGAATGGGTTTTCCTTGGTTTTCCATGTCCTAAGCTTTGCTGAAGAACACGTTACAAAAACAGCGATGATGGAAATTAGCCATGCCCAGTAACAAAATTAGAAACAAAATTTACCGCTCATTTCACCAATCTTAATATTTTCCTATTGAAGGCAAGGATATTCAAGTTTGATTTAAACATCATGACCTATTAGCAGGATTCAAATTAATATTTAGAGCCATACTTGCTATGACTCTGTTGTAAGAGGTATTTTTGAGCATCACAATCTTTGGGTATGCAATGAGATTTTGTGTCCTAGGTTTTTAAGCTTCTTCCTGCAGAGCCGTCGTGAGTGAGCTCTTGTTTTGTGCTGTTTCATTAACCTTGCTACTGTTCTGTTCCCTTTACGTTTGTTTCGTTCGAGTTTATGAGCCTTCATTGCTAAAATTGAACTCTCAACCATGTTAATTTCCCAGACATGGAACAAGGGACCAGAAGAGCCCAAAAATGCATGTGAAATTTAGAACGTCTTGGTATTGTTCCAGTCACAAAGTTCAAAACTCGGAGAACCAACATTGTTCGGTTATTAAACTTTCTAAATCACATAATCTTATCCTTGTAACACTGTTGTGGAGTTGACCAGGCTCAGAGTTCGAACTCAATCTATTTCTTCTCTGACTTCGCTAAAATTTGAGTTTAAAACTGTAACTCCAAGGCGTAAAAGTTGAGGTCTCGAATGAAATTTCATTTTCGGACAGAGAGCTCCACACTGCAATAGCAAACGTTTGTAAAGACTATTTGACCTTTGGTCTAATTATCTTACTTTATTTAATGCAAAGTTTGGAAGCATTCAATTCAAAGTGCAGCAGAACTGTGAATTAAACGTCGTCAAAAATACAGCATTAGAAAATGCAAGAGGTTTCCTTTTTTTGAACTTGCAAAGCATAAAGCTGTGTTTCTTGCTGCTAAACGTAGATTTGATTCCAAGCTTCAAGTATACACGTCACTACTTTGTAGTTCCTTTCTTTAAAGTGATATCTGGGAGCAAAGTAGGTAGCAATTGAGTTTAGTCTCTCTTTCGAGCATTCCCAAATATTATAATAGTACGAAGCGCAACATATAATGTCAGCCGTATAATTTAGCGAATTGGCTGGTTGCGACTTTGATATTTTTGCATTCAATAAATTACTTGGAAGAGGAAATTATGGTAACCTGACATCCCTGAGTGCAGTGTCGTTGTTGCATTAAAAATTTGCCATGACTGCAATTGCCTCTTCATTATATTTCATGCTTTATTTTTAATTATAATAAGGAGCATGAGAACGCTCATAGCAACATTATCTGCGGATGTTGCATGCCAAATGCTAAACTAGGATTCCAAGTAGGTCTAACGCTCACAAGTACAGTAGCTCAGCAGAATCCAACATTAATAGTTACTTTGTGAAGTACCATGTTTCGCAACATGAAAGATTCACTCAGGGATCCGCTAAAAATGACGTTGCTCTCATGCAAAATTAAATGTGATAAATTACTAATAATTGCCCTTGGAAAAGATGCAGAAAATGGAAACTACTAGAATGAGAAGCTTCTAACTAGAATCAAAGGATAATAATTGTTTTTTTTCTGTAATATGAAAGTGTCCAAGTTTGGATTCATCCCATTCAGGTGGGGGGATCAATTCTCAATCTGTGTTTCCTGGCAAAACAAGGAACCGCTATTTCCAAAGCCATTTTATTTGCTTCCAGTAAGGATATTCTAGTGTGAGTAAAACGTAATAATACATTAATAAACACAATTATCTCATCTGAAGAAATTATAGGATTATAGCAAAAAGGCAAATAAATGGAATGTTTATGTGACCTGATGCATTGGAACCTGAACTGGAGCACTAAACCGCAATTTTATCTTGGCGACTTTCGCATTGGCGGGCTGGCAGTTTTGTATGCCAAGTAGAATGGTTCTACTAACATTCACTGCTGCAGTTTGTTTCGCAACCTGCGCATCCTGCGCGTCTTCAAAAAATTTAATGGCGTGGGGGACAAAGAAACTCCAATAGGAGCAAACAAACTTGGCTGCTTTGAGCCACAGCTTTCGCTCTAAAAGTCTACTTCATAGGAGCTCCTAGCCTAATCCAGCTGCAAAGGCAGTTTGAAATAAAAAATCAAGTAGTCTCGGCGGACACTTATTACGTCACAAGAGAATCAATATATCCTCTTCTGTTGCGCATCCCCCCCCCTTTCCCAAAGTTAGTAGACGTCCCATTAGCTGGCATAGAGTTCCCTACGCTGTTAAAAACTATCTCGAACTCAGAATGATGACGGCGCAATGATTATTGTGCAAAATCGTGCCGTCAATATAGAAGTTATGGTTTATGTGTTTGTTTGTTTTTTTCTCTTTTTAATTTAAAAATGTAATGGTTGCTCTGTCTAAAACTTTTTCAAAGACTATTTAACAGTCTAGGCAAGCAAGACTGTGAATAGTTAATGAGTGAAAACCAAGGCATGACAAGCCATCTAAAGCAAAAAAAAGTTGACTTAACCCATGACATGGTCCAAGATCGCGTTTCGCAAACCGCGCATAAGACTGTACTATTGGAATTGCGCTTTTAAAGCTTAGGTACCTTGCCTACCTATTTAATTGAGAGTATTGGTTTTTTTCTTCCCTTTTTTTTTTCTCTCTTGGCCGCTAGTTTATAAGCTTTAATTAACTTTCTCCTTTTGGTCAGCGCAAGAGTCTTGTTTTAGACCAATCGAAATGTAAAGCATCGTCTGCTTCGAATAGATGAATAGAGGAGGTTACCAAGATTTTTCTCAGTGCAAAAAATGGGCATGAAAGGAGCAATCAAAGCGAAAGTCAAAATAAAAGTTCAATTAGGAAAAATAAAAAAAATAAAAAAATACTACTGAAAATATAAGGTGCCAACGTGATAGAAAAGAAATTCAATACTTTTTCATTGGGTATAATTAATGCAGTGGTTTTTTTTTTCCTCTTCCTCCCGTTGCCGCTTTTCATCCGTAATTGAATACTGGTGGGGCTCAAGTTTCTTAGAATGAGTCCAGATTTATGCCCATTTTAATGTTATAAATGAGGTTCTATTACCATTTAGCTTGCGTAATTTCCAGGAAGTAGAATGAAAGTTTACTTCAAGGGGAAGAAAGACAATAAAGTCAAATTTTTTAGTCGACTCTAGTTTAATCCTTTGATCGGCGAGGGAGGTCCATGCAGACCACACTATGAGTACGCATCAGTATACTACCAGATAATATACGGAAGGTACAGAAGTGTTTCTTTGGACGCGCATCGCGGCACACTGCAATGTACCAAATGGGCTGACACTGAAAATCCATACCATGAAGGAGCAAATGCTAAATTTTGGTACCGATGCTGCCAAACAAATGGCTCTGCACTGCTATAACCTAGAAATGTAATGGCAAGTTGTCATCTTGTCTATTGGTACGGTGGAAGGTTGGGAAATGGAGGTCTCGTGCTCTACATAGAGCGGGCCCAATTCATGAAACTGAATGAGCCGTTCAGTCTTAAGGTTGTTGCGGTAAACTACATGAATGAAAAAGTTTACAGTCAAGTGTACCGTACTCCAGAAAACTATGGTATCAGAGCTTTTGACTTGTTCAGTTTACTACAAAATTCGTTCAAGTTGTTTTCAAGGTTTGGTGTTTAGCCAAGAGCAGCGGATTAGGAAGGCTTAACAATGCTGCTAAATAATGATCTGATTTACATTACCGGAGATATCCAGAGCAACAGCTTATTGGAAAGCTTAGAACACATTTATAGAACCTAGAGCGACCCCGCATGTACAGATAATAGAAGTTGGATAATAATCGATTGGTGCTAAAACGGTGATGGCTTAGTTTGGTTCTGACTGTAGCTCGAGGACAAACTTTCATCCAACCAGGCCAGATTAAGATTAAACTCCGCAAACCTCCAAACAATTAATTATGATCTGAAATCTTCCAGGTCGACTCCGAATTGCCCAGGCTATAACAGATCTTTATCAGTTCAAACGGTGAAGATCAACAGGGAAGTGGATCAAGCTTTTGCAGTTTGATTAAGGATTGACTAGAAGAGGACAACGATTTTTTAAAAAACGGATGATTTTGCAGAGATTGAGTTGGCAAAAACATGATTCAATCTACTACATTTACGGTATGACTTCATCCAATATGTTTAGGTTTACTTTCAACCTAGTTGGAAAAAAGGGTTTTTGCAGACTCTAGTGCCAACCCGCTATCCACAAGTGAGAAATTAAAATATTCTATGTTGAATACTGAGGTACCTCCGAGTACTTTAAAATACTTGTCGATGTACTCTGCGGGGTAAACATCGTTAAGCTAGAATTTCAATTTATGGAGGGGCCGAGCCTTGAGCCAAGGGCTTTTGTACAGTTCATGCTTCAACTCTACGTTAGACTGCAACGAGAAATCCCGGAAAAAATGACCAAGCTAAGTAACAGGTATGGCACCTAATTTTGAGGGCGCCATTGGCGCAGCGGTGCTCCACGAAGTACCATGTCTTTATAGAGATATTAGCTAGAATAATTCGGAATTTTGATTTCTCTTGGGAAGTAATTCCAATGCCCATAGCTTTGACGCAGAATTTAGTACTAGACCTAAACTTGACATTCTGATTTTCTTCATATACACAACAAGTACTGACCTGCCGACGTCTATAGCACGATTCATTTAAGCTCGAGTTGCAAATCTCAGTTTCTACAGTGAATCTAATGGCATGGCCCGCTATTAATGCCCGTATAACTTCTGTCTTACAGAAGCTCATTTAAAGGATTAGAGATGCTAAGAATGATGGCGCATTTCAGCATAATACTGATTTCTGGAGCAGTTTCCAAACGGTACAAGGCTTTTTGAATAACTAACAAAAAAAAAAAAGGTTTCATTTTATTATTTGATACTAGTAGTCTGGTATTATAATGTCGTCTAAGTAGCTTGAGATAAATGTTATACCCAAGCTCAAAAAGTCTAAGCGACCGCACAAAGCTAAACAAAAACCCAACTTTTGACATTTGAAAGATGACTAATCTATTTACATGTTTTCAGACGCAAAGCCTTAACGATTAGCTCAATGATTATTGTGAAATTTGAGTGACTCACAACTGCAAACATATTAGCCATATCAATTGCCGCTGGCAGTCTGTATAATCAGGTGCATTTGGGGACGTTATAATGCTATGCTGTCCTATATAGATTTCAATGGACGTCTTGCAAAGAGGGCATGCAAAATCACGAGACCTAAGTTCAATATTTTTCTTCTAACTTTAATCAGTCAGATTTGCATGCTACCAAGTATTTGAAGGCAAAACAGCACACCATCATTCTTAACAATGTATGCAAAGATCTCACTCAGCGAGCAGATAATCAAGCTCCACAAATCCAAATCTACTAATTTGATAGACCAGTCTGCCTTTACAAACTGTATCGGCGTGTTGTCCAACCTCCTAAGCCTCGACAAGATTACACAGTCTGGTGCTGCAGCTGTGATCGCGCCTCTTTCGAAGCTAAGAGCAGTCCGAGCAAAAGTTGATCTCCTAGCTTTGAGACCAATAGTAGTTTCTGAGCCCATTAAAGGAATCCCTAACATTGAGGAAGCAAGAACATTGGACGACGTGGCCGATGTAGTTCTTGTTAATACAGTTGACGAAATTGAATATTTCCAAAAACAACGAGGAACGACAAACAAGTCGGTAGAAATTGCTTTCACTTCAACTTTAAACATAAAAGATGAAGAAGGACTATCTAGGATCTGGAAAAAGGCTATTGGCGCAGGAGCTCAAGTCATCTTGCTGCGAAATCCAGATGACACAAGGGAAGTCCAGGTGTTAGTCAAAGGCGATAGACCGAGTCCTATGAAGTTTACTCTTGCGCTTGAAGAAGAACATTTGACCTCCCGAGTACCGACTACTATTACCAAAATACAAAAGCCAATTGTCAAAGTATGTGGAATCAAGACTGTGGAAGCTGCGAAAGTTGCGGTGGAAAATGGGGCTAATATGATTGGTATGATCCTTGTGCCAGGTCGCTCGCGTACTGTTGATACAGCCACTGCTTTACAAATATCCGCGTTTGTACGTTCGTGTAAAGTTGATGCTACGGCAGCAACTTGCCCTCCTAATTTACCTTCACCGGGCCAGACATTATCTGAATACCGAACTGAGCTTGTAACACACCAGCAACGACCACTTATAGTTGGGGTCTTTCGGAATCAGTCACTATCCACAGTACTTGAGCTGCAAAGCAAGCTCTCGCTTGATATTGTACAACTTCACGGCGATGAGCCCTTAGATTGGTGTCGCGTAATTCCTGTACCTGTTATTAAACGATTTACACCGGGAACTAAGCAATTTGAAGAAAGTTTACTGGCTGGTTTCTTTCAGTTTGCCTTGCTTGACGGAGAGCTTGGTGGAGAAGGCAAAATGGTTGACCGAACTCAGATTCAGGATGCCATTCAACAAGGTGCTCGATTTATTCTAGCGGGAGGCCTGACGGCAGAGAATGTGGCATCTGCAGTAATAGTGGATGGTATCATTGGAGTTGATGTGAGCGGTGGTGTCGAAACCAATGGGGTCAAGGATTTAGACAAGATGAAACAGTTTGTTCTAAACGCAAAGAAGCATTAATATTCATGGATTTATTTCTGTTCTAGTAATGACAATGAAGTTGAGTACAACTTTTCTCTTGAAGATATTTTGACTTACGGACTATAATTGTTATAAATTAAATCTGAAAAATAATTCTGAATCACAAAGTTTTGTGCTGTACCGAGGCCAGTGATGATTTGCCTCTTGTATTATTATGTTTAGCTTATATATTTACTTCCAACGTCATTAATGACTTACTAATAACTAGCAATATCCTCCGCCATTTCTTCTTCAGTATTAAATTCATGATGAATCAGTTTATTGTCCTATGTAAAATGTCCTATCTAAAAGAAATACTATATAACATAAAAGAAAACATTGTTCTAACTATTTGTATGATACAGACCTTCTGCGGCATGCAATTGAATTGCACTATATGATGGTAATTATCAAATGAGCAATGGCGCTAGATTTCTGTTGGATTTGATCCAAGAACATGAGGGAAACCAAAAATGCTACCATGTGATTTTGACTTTACTAGTGATATTGGGGAAAACCAATGTGAGCCACCCAACTAGGTGAACCATTAAGATAAAAAATGCGGAAGTAGTTCCAAAAACTTGACTACCGCGACAGGCCTTTTCTGGCGTCCAGCAGTGCCTTGAAGTCAAGCTCTGGTGAAACTTTTGTTAGGGCTCTGCGCTCTGTCTTTTATTGAACGCGTTCTTTGAGGATATAGTTCACAGTTTCAACTGCTCCACACATGCATGTATATTGTCGTTCCTGAATTTTAAGTCTCTTGAAGTATTCAACCATTGCATTATGACAAGTTTGTAATTGGATTACTTGTCATCAAATGGGCCAACGAGTACTTGTAGGTGTTGTGGAGCCCTCCTCTCGTTGTAAGACTGTAAAAGCCACGAATAGGATCTGACTGAAGTTCGGCATTCCAATCATTTTTCCCTTGAAGGCGAATCAAATCTTTCAATCTAGAATTGAATTTCCAAGATGCCTTCAATTTTGCCATTCTGTGTTTTTTCCAAAGTGGTTTCTTGCTCCGGTATACATCCTTGTGTAGGTCTTCCAGCTTTCGAGCTTTGTTAGAAAGGTTCCTCAGGTTAGTTAAATTGTGGATCTTGCAAACAACCTTGCAGACAGGGTTTTCCGGATTTATTGCTCGGTTGATTCAAAGTGCGTACATGCTGATTTTTGCCTGTCGATGATTTATAGGAAGAATATGATGATGATATATCTGTTTATTCTTACTCTTAATTATGTTAGGTCTATCATAGTTATATAGTCAATCCTCTTCCCATATCCTACTTTGG
>JAKVQY010000147.1:0-24231 GCA_030463045.1 Geotrichum macrosporum
ATAAATTCTTGAAGTGTAGTTTATTGAGCTTGTCTTACATGCGCTGTGAGTGGAGTGCGGTGTCTTGTGTTGGTGTCGAATGAAGTCGTTTTTTACCTACTGAAGATAAGTGTATTTTTTTGTTTTTTTTATTATTTTTTTTATTTAACTACAAATGCACTTTTTTTTTTTTTTTTTTTTTTTTTTTTTTTTTTTTTTTTTTTTTCAGTTTAAATTTGACGTACACTCGTGATTGCTTGTAAAACTTCTTCCTATAAATTGGAGCTCATTTCTCTTCATTTTTAGATATTCATCAAAGCATCTCAATCATTCAACTACCTATTTATCAATCCCACCTTTGCTCAATTGCTCTACTTTTATATAAATCCTTCTTGAAAATTGCATAATAATGTCTACTCACTACTGGCCTCCCATCAAGCCTAGGTATGTCCCCATTATATACAAACTGAAAGAAATTCGCAAACAAAAAGTCCTAACATTTTTATTTCTAGCGCTATTGCCATTGGCACCCTTTTCACTCACACCTCCAGTTTACTCACATCTGCCCCAATTTTTGGAGCTGCTTTCGAGAGAGCCAAGAAGGCTGATTCTCCTCAGGAAGCCATTCGCTCAAAGGAGGCCGCCTCCGCCGCTACCATCTACGGTGCCTCTTTAACTGGCTCTGCTTTGCAAACTTATGCTGTCGCTGCTCTCATTAATTTGACCGGTACCGTTACTTACAAGGGTGCTAGCTACCTCGGTGGTCTGTTGTTCCTTCTCTCTACTATTCCCTCTGTCGTCAACAATGTTGTGTTAGAGAAGAGATCCGGTGAGGTTGTTCTTGCCAAGGTCGTGGCTTCTCTTTTGGAAACCATCGGGTTGTCTGTAACTCTCACCTGGTGGGGTACTAGAACCAGTTCCCTCACATTGCCTTAAGCGCTTATAGTACTTGCTTAAACTGATGACGATACACATAGTACTAAATTAACTCGTGAATGCGAAAATGAATTTCAAACCCCAAAGAAAGAAAAAAAATTATTTACATACATATTACACTCAACAGTAAAAAAGAAAAAAAACAAAACAAAACAGACGTAAAAAACTAAGAAAATTGGTACTAACGACAGCTGCCGAATTTTGGAAGAAGCTTTAGATTATGTGCTATGCGCAAAACTGAAATGGCACCTGCAGTAAAGACAATTCCAGTCGTCCAGCTCACGATATTTCGAACAATATTTGCTTGTCTCTGCTCCCTTCGCACGGCCTCCGAGTATGAAATATCAGGCCGGAATGAAACCATCGTGTACAACGGGAGCCAATTATCCTTCAAGTTTTTAGAAAGAATTCCGTCTAACTTCTTCCGTAGTTTGTAACTAGTAGAAGTAACGCTGTCACGCATCTCGACGTAGTTGCGCATAGCCAAATCTATGATTGCAGCGAGATCCTTGTGGCGGGTAGAAGTATACTCGTCAAAAGTACTCTTAATATCAGCAAAGTCTCTCTTTTCAAGCAATTCGAAAAGAATGCGCACATCTTCAAACCCACAATTCATTCCTTGACCATAAAATGGAACCATGGAGTGGGCAGCATCACCAATGATGATGCACTGATCCTCAAAGTGATAAGGACTGCATTTGATACAAATCAATGAGCCACGAGGGTTCTCATGGAATGCTTTTAAAATGTCTTCTTTGGTCATGAGTCCCTTTTCAAAAACATCGGGAAAATCACGCCAGAAAAAGTCTAGTATCTTTTCGTCCGTGTCCAGATTCTCAAAAACCTTCCAAGGGGCAAACATAGTGGAAGTAAATGAACCGTCTGTATTAGGAAGAGCAATAAGCATGTGGCTACCACGAGGCCAAATGTGTAAATGATTCTTATCCATCTTGAACTTGTTCTCGTTCAGTTCATCCTGAGCAGGACCGATTCGCAATTCCATATAAGCATGGTCAATGTACTCCTGATTAAGATCCATTCGAACAACCTTTTGAAGCTGAGATCTAACAACAGAGTGTGCACCGTCAGCACCAACAAGAAGTTCAACATCATCCACATCTACGATATTGGAGAGCTTGTCATTTTCCATTGGCGGCGTAACAGAAAACGTTAGTTTCGGCTTTTTGTCAAACGTAGCGCGAACGAGCTTATGGTTGAAAAATGTCTTAATATTTGTAGAGATGTCGAGTTCGTCTAGTAGACCTCTGTTTAGATCAGCACGATCAATTGAATTAATAGCTTCTCCGTAAAGACCGTAATTCTGAGATGTTTCATTTCCCGCCAAGTCATGAACCATTCGGCCTCTCATAGGAATGAGAGATTTCAAAACTCGATCTGACATCTCCTTATCAACCGTCTCTAAGGCTAGAATACCTCTAGCAGAAACGGCCATGTTGATGGATCGAAAACTGAAAAGCTTTCTCTGTTCAGGACTACGCGGGTCAGGTCTGCCCTCGTAAAGTCGCACATTGAACCCCTTGCGGTCAAATGCAAGTGCAGCTAGACAGCCTACTAGTCCTGCACCAATAATTGCAACAGTTTTTTTGGAATTTTTGGAATATGATGGCGAGGTGGAATCGGCCCCTTCGAGAGGTTTCTCTAGTTGCTCTACAAGAACTGAAGAATTTTCAAGAGAACCTGTCATGATTCAACAGAAATTAATGTTATCAAAAAGCCTACTGCAAGAAAATAAAAATAAGAAAGAGAAACTTTAGGAAGAACCGACTGAGAAGAAATTAAGTGTAATTTTTAGTATTTCTAGTTCCATCTACTTCAAAATGATACGATTAGGCCAAAGTTCCAAATTTTTTTTTTTTTCGGGCCATTTCCTGACATAAGTAAAAAAAAAATACGCCCTCAACCATACTCTACTTGATCACTCCATTTTGATCCCTCTTGCAGCAGGATCTTGTTACAGGCGTCTAATCACGCGGAATCCGAATATCTTCCTGTCTCATAGACCTCTTTTCTCATGTAATTTCATCATTAACATTGACAAAGACACTTACAACACTCTTCTACACGTAAAACAGTTTTTAGATAATCCAGACAGATTGAACAATCATGTTGAAAGCATACTCTATTCAAAACAATTACTTGAATGTGCTTGCAAATTGAATGTAGAGGGATCGTTAGTAGGCACATGTGGAAAGCTTCGAGTACCACTTGACTGGACAGAGCTAATCATTTGCAGGAGCAATGCTGATTAGCCCTACAACTACAAGGATATGCGAAACACCAGCTAGTATTCTCTACAACCTTTTGGAAAGTTGTTCTATAAGTATAAATTTTATTCTCTGATTAATGGTTTTCAACATATCCACAGTAATCAAATTATACCATAATGGCTAGTCATTGATTTCATGAACCTAGCTATGCCAATGGATTAGTTCATATAGAAGCAAATTCAGTTGACTTTCAATTCCTAACTTGCCTTTCTCCAAGAGCAAACGGACTCCCTCTTTAAACAGCAATCCAACTTTGAACACTTTGAATCCGGTTTAATACATCAAATATGCGTTTACTTTCAGCACTTTCTCCTCCATGCCTGCCTCCGAGTGGTTTTTGTTTCGTTTCTTTCACCTCGTTTATCCACATGCTAATACGTATCATGTGATGATATAGTAAAAATTCAAAAGTTTGTCATGTCAAACACATGATTACCTAATTATAACAAATTTGGAAAGTAAAAACTGTAATCACGTGAGGGACAGTGCTCTCAGTTTCAGTTTCACCATACCACCGATATCCCCAGGTTGTCCAAGTGCGTTCAATCTTTTTCCTTCTTTCCTCTCTCACTATCTCGAAACAATCAGCTTTCAAAGTTTGTTTATTTACCTGTCTACATTATGGGTTGTAAGTGTTGTTAATATTGATATTTTGGGTCTGAATTTAACTCTTTCAAGTGAGCACAGTTGAGGCATGGGCGTCAGAGCGCAGGGTTTTGAAGACTTTGTCTCTCAGTTCATTAAAGGGTTCAACTTTGGGAATTGATGTGAACTACTATATTAATGCTCTACTACAGACACAATCGGAGCCTCTTGTTCAAGCTATTGGCGGTTTCCCGCTAGCATTGATCGATAAAATTGAACATGATGTGGCTTCCTTCAAACTTCTTAGCATTACTCCCTTCTTCGTATTTGATGGTCTACCGGTCGCTGTCAGTGTTGTTGATAAACATTTCGCCGGGGCATCTCAAAGCGCAGCAAGTGCAGTTGCTTCTCAAAAACGCTCACAGGCTTGGGACGAATATGAAAAGGGTCACGGAGAACAGGCTGTCAGGCAATTCGATCAGGTTGGAACGTTCGATCTGAATCAGCAGCACGGAAAGCGAGCAATTATAAAGTACTTTATTGAAAAAGGTCTCAACTTTGTTGTCGCTCCTTATACCTCCAGTGCTCAGCTAGTGTATTTGCAAAACGAAGGATTCATCGATGCCATATATGGGCCGGTCGACGTTATCATGTATCCTGCGGTTGAAAAAGTAATTGTTAACCTTGATACCAAAGCCAGCCTGTTTACTTGGATTCCAAAATCTCAACTGCTGTATGACATGGGTGTTACACACGAGCAGTTTGTAGAAGCCTGTATTCTTGTGGGTTGTGAGGTCAATCCTAAGGTATTTCCTCTAATTGAACAGCAGCTTCATGCCACGGGTGGCCAGGCTTCTCCTTCTAGTGCTATTAAAATAGCGTTGTCTATTCTTATGGGATCTCCTTCTGCTTATGCTGCTGTAGCTGCATATGTCAATCCTGAACAACGAAATCCTACGTACCTTGAGCGTTTTCAAAAGGCTTACTCTGCCGTCCAATTTCAACCTGTTTTGAAGGAATCTGGAAAAGTGGAACCTGTCACGTCAGAAGAAGATACCCCAAGTGACATTCATGAGTTCATTGGTCAGAGACTTCCCGACGAACTTTACTTTTACTTGTACCATGGATTGGTGGGTATAGAACAATTAAACATTTTGACTTCGGGCTATTTTGTTGAGCAGGCACCACTTGACGGAGGTGTCAACACGCAATACCGCCGATTTTTGCAGCACATTCACACAAACATATACCCCAAAAGTTTGTCTTTGCTTTCGCAGACCCTTCATCGCTATTATCAGTACAAACCTATTAAAACTATACAATGGTTCGACTCCAGTCGCGAAAATACCTTCAATAAGGTATCACAACCCATCTACTATCAAGTTTCTGCTTGGAAAATAAGTGAAGCTCTCATTACTGAAAAAATAAAGAGTTTTTCTCTCCGCGATATTTTGACTCCATTTTACTCCGATAGCACTGGATCCAGCAAGGAACAAGAAGACGTAAATACCTTTGTTTCATCGACAGTATACAAGAAACCTGAAGCAACCCCTTCACCTGGCGTTACAAGTTCCGGGGCCCCAGTCTCTTCTTCTCCAGTGCTTTCTACTTCTCGGGAAATTACTGGAAACACAATTCTTCGCGCTCTTCATGTAGCTGGTATATTTACAAGTGAACACCAGCTCACACCGTGGGGTAAAGTTATAGCAAAGACTCTCAAATTACTTCCTGCTCAATCTGCTACGGACCCTTACTTTTCTGAGGCCATCGTACTTGCCCTCTTGCTTGTAAAAGACGGATTTTTGAATTCAACAAAGCTTGATCCGCCAACTTCTGGTGGTCCTGAGAATGGAAACAGTGAGGTACAAGGACACGTTTTGCTTCTAAGTCGTGTAGCCACTTTTATTTCTCTACGACATCGGCCAACTGGATTTGCTGGTCCACTTTCTCATACTGTACTTGCATTCCAGTCAATTGTATCTAAGCAAATTTCTGCTCTCCGGGGTCTCGTAGAATCCAGCTTAGTATCTCTCTTGGCAAATGGTGAAGCTGATCGTTTGTCTCTTGATGAACAGCAGTGGAAGTCCATCCCTGCAGATCTACCATTTACGCATATACCCAACGCGGCGGCTGGTGTGGCAATGAAACTTTATCTAGACAAAATCAACTCTACGCCCACTGGGCCTTCCTCTCAATCTGGAGGATCCACAACGGCTACTACAGTGAGTGCAGCCAAGGCTGAACTTGGAACAATGTTCAAGCAAGCGGTTGACGTCGCGGGCGATTTGACTACGGCCTTTTCACTTTGGTCTAGTATCTTAGCCGGTGTCAAAGAAGCTCAGGCACAAGGTCTTGTGTCTTCGTCCATGGCAAATCAATTTCAAGCTGCTGACAACTGGGTTAAACCATATGTTATTTAAATAAACTGGATGAGTAATATGCCCATAGAAGGAATTCCGCAAGACGTGGAATTAAGAAAAAAAGAATAAAAAGGGAAAAAAAAAAAAAGAAACTCAAAATGTATTCTCAGAAACGTAAACAGGGATGAAAAAGGCGCATGGCACATTCATCGACTATAAATCAAGAAACTGTCGGGCCTCTTTTGAGCTAACTACATTTATATTTGTCGATAAACTTTTTAACCACTGATAATATATCCAGGGTCATAAACAACACAGTCAAGTTGCTCAGTATTTAACAGAAGCGCCATCTACTATTCCGCAATCTTCACTGGAGTTGTTCAAGCGCTTCTATTTTTTTGCAATATCGGAGTCCAACTTTAGAAGTTATAATGATACTTGTACTTTCTCAAATTTAATATATAGCAAATATAGTCTGTAAGTCACAGTAGCGACTCAATCTCTGAGAAAACAGTTGCTCTATGTTTTTTTGATAATGTCCATCAGGCCTGAACTTGACTAGATAGATCTACCGTTTTATGGCAAACATGTCCCTTCTATCTCCTATAAATTTGAGCAGATTCCTGGAACGAATTTGCGGGTGCGAGAGTGGATTTTAAACTATGCCCAAATATATTAACTTGCTAAATTAAAAAATGATGGATCTTCTGTAGAGTCCCCAGTTATATCGTTAGGCGAGGGAGAAGTACTTGGAGGAGGTTGACGAGGTTCCGGCCGTTTGCTGACTTGAACACACCAGTTACGGTGACTTTCCCAGGCTTCTATTTGACAATCCTTGTTGCAGTATCTCACTCTCATACATCGTTTGCATTTAGGGAACTCGCGAGGAACGGACTCCCACCGGTTACATTTGACGTTTCCACACATGTGGGCGCCCCCCAGCGATTCATCTTCGACAGAAGAGTTTCTCATAATTTTAGTTGACCAGTACTGCATTTCGCTGGAGTAATATGTTGAAGTAAAATTCTCCACTATCGCAAAAGCGTTCTGCTTGACTGCAGTATATTCGTCATCGAGATCTTTATAGGTGGCTTCGTAGTCATACTCTTCAACGTTCCAATGGTTGTGGTCATCTTTAGAAGAGAAATTCTTGATATTCAGGCACATTTTGTAATGAAGGTTTCCTTCAATGGATTCCGCAGTTGGAATAACAGGTGCTGTTGCTTCAGTTGCAGGAATAACATCACTATTATTATTATTCTCAGCTTTTCTAAGCAAGCCAAAAGAAGAGTACTCATTAATGAGCTTAAAAATAGGATCGCTGATGTTTCTGTTAGAAAGTTTTGGAATAATATGAGCCTCAACTAGTTTAAGTCTTAAGGGTTCATGTACAACAATGTAGGCTAATATTTCCAAGCACCAAACAACATCCTCTTCGCGAGGAATCAGCTTTCCGTTTAAAAAAGCCCGAGGTGCCAAGTACTTGGATATATTTTGAAATGATAAATCAGAACGAGCATTTGGGAGACGTTGTGGGGGTGTCGCATTTACCGTAGCCTTTGGGTTAATTGGAGGCAAGTGATTGTGTTTTTTCAATGGATCGCAGCCAAATGCAGCATAAGATTGAACTAAATACGGGGAGGAGTCTAAAGTCGGAGGATCAAAAAGAGACTCTATAGACTGGGAGCTTTCAGAGTTGTGAGAACTGTCCGCATCATGAACTAAAGCTGGTAACTCAGTTGCAAATGCAGCAAGTCGGGTGACAAGTGCTTCAGTTTGGGACAAACTGTGTGAATGTGTGTGAACAGTATTATAGGCATTCTCTTGGCCACATGTTGTAGAAGAGGTGGATGAACATTCTAACTTTGAAGATGAGTGTCGTTTATTTGCATTGTTGTTAGAGGGCAACTCTTGCCTTGGGAACAATTTGTTGGTAGCCACTGACAAACCTCTAAGAGCTGGAGTAATAGTATTTTTATCCAAATAACCGCTATCTTGAGAAAACTCCGCTTTCTTTTCTTGGCAAGAATTTTTTTTAATAATAGTTCTAGCAGCCCTATTCATGGCCTCTATTTGGTCACCAAAGTTAGCAGCGGTTTGAACTTTGGAATCAACTATTTGAATTAGTGAACTTATCTTTTCTCATTGAGCAAAAAGAAAACTGCAGTAAATTCTTAACTCACGTTTTGTAAAACTAGAAATTTTGGCAACCAGCTCTAGATAGTTGTCAAGAACAGTACAAATAATGGATATAATTCCAGAACTAGCTACGCAACTGCGCGCAACTTCGTCTCCACGAGCAGCAATGTAAACCAAACATTGAAATGCTAAGGACCACTTCCAGGCAGCATTTCTCTCTTGCACTATAGTTTCGCGAGGGGATTGCATTTCATGGACTTGTTTATTACTGCACGTGCATTCTTTGAGAATGTTGACAAGACGTGCCAACCCTCCATCTTCTAAAAGTGTTTCGCGAAGACGAGCAGATGATGCGACAAGGTAGGTGAGATTATTGAGTGTGTAAATTAAAGGTTTGTCGCTTGTAGTATCTAGAGCTCTTCTGTCATAGTTGCTACTATTAACAGTAAGGGCCGTCCGGTTATTAGAAATTGAAATATACCTTGTTTCTCTCATGTCACAAGAACTAGAAAGAAGGCTTACAAACTTGAAATAAAATTTGAGCCCTAGGGAGCAGAAGAGGTTTATATAGAATAAATCTGTATTAAAGGCAATAAAAAATATAATGTATTTGGATATTTGGATATGAAAAGCAAGACAACTCATCTCTCAAAAATCGACAAAACTGGTTGGTATCTTTTTTTTTCCTCCTTCTTCGGAATCGGAAAAATATCACAAAAGTCCAAAAACGGAAAAAGAAAATGTTTGAAGGATGAAGTTGAGCAACTAAAGATAGTAGCACAAAATTGGAAAGGACAATACGGTCGATAATGAGACGTTAAACGCTGCTATCTATATATGCAAGCAAATTCTGATTATCATTAGTTTTTCAAAAGTCGTCAAATTGTCAAGCTATTTCTAAAGCCATGTATCACTAAAATTACAAACATCAGTCAAGATCCATGTTACACTACTAAGAAAAAAAGACCAATCCCATAATCGCTGAAACTGAAAGTATAACTGATATTTTGTTCCAATGAATTATTTGACCAATGGTCTTTGTAAGAATGTACTTCAATTTTGCTTTGTCAAAGTGTTTTGGGCCTCTTGTGAAAATTAGCCAGTTGGAGGCATATATGCCCTAGCCCTAAATGCCACACGTCCACTTTTTGTCAAGGCCTCCGCTGTCCTTAATTCTAATTCTGTTTGAACTTTTCAATCTTTGATTTTCACACCTTTGTCAACTTGAGATTCAGCGTTTCTCTATCATTTTGATATTTATTTAATCTCTTTAACGACCCATTTCGTATTACAATTTTTAACTGTAATCAATCTTAATCCACTTCTTTGGCTCCTCTAAGTCTCAAGCACACTCACACGCATTCAAAAATGGTAGGAATTCCAGTATATCAAGAATACTCCTGTATCTTTTTGCTAACTTTCTTTCTCTGCTAGTCTTCTACACCAGTTCCAGGCGGCCCCAAGTCAGCCATTCGTCGACGTGCCAACCAAGAACGACAGACAGCAGCTGCCAACGAGCGACCGACCTCTACTCGTGCTGCAGGTGCTGGCGGTTCTTCCAACACCATGCTTAAGCTCTACACTGATGAGGCCTCAGGATTGCGTGTTGATCCCATTGTTGTGATGGTTATGGCCCTTGGTTTTATCTTTTCCGTCGTTGCTCTTCACGTTATTGCTAAAGTGTCCAACAAGTTTTTCTCTTCATAATCTTATACCCCGAGTACTGTTACCTATAGCAATTTTACACTCTAGTTTTCTTTATGCAAAATATCCAGACCCTTTGAATTTACAATAACCTTGTACTAGATTTGTTCTCCGTTTTATGTTTTTGAGTCTTTTTGATTTCCTTACATGCTTGAAGCCTTCATCATAAATACAACAAAATTTTCCACCAAACAAATATATAAAATCTCGTGGTAGTTTTCGTTTAACGGTTGGACTTGGCGACACGCTCAAGCTCATCCTTCTTCTTGATAGCATAAGAGTTGGAAGATCCCTTGCCAGCGTTGATGAGCTCCTCAGCGAGACACTCAGCAATGGTCTTGATGTTTCTAAAAGAAGCCTCACGAGCACCAATGGTCAGGAGAGCAATAGCCTGGTTGACTCTTCTAAGAGGAGAGACATCGACGGCCTGTCTGCGGACGGTACCGGAAGATCCAATTCTGGTAGAGTCTTCTCTGGGGCCGGTGTTGATGATAGCATCAACAACAACCTGAAGAGGGTTCTGATCGGTGAGCAGGTGAATGATCTCAAGAGCGTGCTTGACAATGCGGACAGCCTTGAGCTTCTTACCGTTGTTGCGGCCGTTCATCATGAGAGAGTTGGTGAGACGCTCAATGACGGGGCACTGGGCCTTGCGGAAACGCTTAGAGGCGTATCGGCCAGCGGAGTGGGGAAGGTAAACAGCGCCTCTAATTTGGATGTAGTCGGTGAGAGAGACATCCTTTATTTCAACGTCGTCGAAAGACCACTTGTTGAAAAGCTTGATAGAGCCAGACTCGGCAACAAGGTCGGCGGGGAGAGGAGTGAAGCCCTCGTAAACGAAGACTTGCTGTTCCAGTTCCAGTTCCTGCTGCTGTTCAACTTCAACTTCAACTTCGACGTCAGACATTTTGTTGGCTATTATGTTGCTGATGAAATAGGAGGGAAATGTTTCCTTGTCGAAAAAGGTTTTCACTAGGGAAGGGAAGGGGTGAGAGAAACTAGACGACGGTTTTTTTTTCTCGGTGCCAAACTAGTGTGTGTGTTTTTTTCGCCAACTATGTAATCTACATACAAAAAACTACTGGTAAGGGACCTTGGTTTGCAAGCTGGTGAATGTCGCTGATTTCCTAATTGGTAAAAATAGGATGAAATATACGCTAACAACATTTGTTTGTGTGTGACTTCAATTATGGCTAGGTTCTAACCCTAAGACTTATAATATTTCATTATGTCATCATAGTTTCTCCGGAAACCTGCCGCAATGTCATTGAATTTATCACGTGACTCCGTCTCTGCTCCGAGCCGTTCAACGAAAATTGAGGAGTAACCGCGTTTAAGCCATCTATGGATAACAGCTACAAGTGTTTATGTTTCGTTTCAATTGTTTATAAATTAATTACCCCAGTTGTTGATCAAAAGTTCTTTTCACCCTAATGCTCTTCAAATTGTGAACTCTCAAACTGTTCCAATCACACCAAATAATGTTCTCTATATCAAAGTCTTTTTCAGCTACAGTGTTACTGGCCGCCCGTTCAACAAAAGTCCGGGGAAATGTCATTCAATATGCATCCAAAAGTGCAAGATTATACTCTTCCGAGACCTCGTCTTTATCCATCAAATACCACTCTCTTGATTCCACGACCGCCACAAGTGGCAATCCCAATGGCCCAAATATTTGTGTAGTCTCTTTGGATCGGCCAAAGGCCAAGAACTCCATTTCTCTTCAACTTCTTGATGAGTTGTACGAAGTTGCTCATAAGGACTACTTGGTTCAAGATACCCGAGCTCTTATCCTGACCTCATCCACGCCCAGTATCTTTTGTGCGGGAGCCGATTTGAAGGAGCGGAGGTCTTTCACTCCTACGGATACACGCAATTTTCTTAAAAAGCTCAACTACACTTTGGATCTTCTTGAGAATCAGGCTATCCCCACCATCTCGGCTATCAACGGTGTAGCACTTGGCGGTGGTCTTGAGTTAGCGTTGGCTACAGATTTCAGGGTTTTGGGCGAAAAAGCCCAAGTAGGACTTTCTGAATCACGCCTTGCCATTATACCTGGAGCTGGTGGTACTTATAGACTTCCTCAACTTATTGGGCAGTCACGGGCGCTTGACATGGTGTTAACTGGTCGACGAGTTGGACAGGAGGAGGCTCTTTTCTTGGGAGTGGCTTCTCGAGCAGTTGAAGATGCAGACATAGGTGCACTAGAATTAGCAAGAGAAATCAGTGCTGGTGGTCCTCTTGCACTCATTGCTGGTAAAAAAGCCATTCGCGGAGCTTCTCCTGCGTGGGAATCAGCCATGTATGAACGTGTTGTGAATAGTGAGGACAAGTTTGAAGCACTTGCTGCCTTCGCAGAAAAAAGAAAGCCGGTATTCAAAGGTCGGTGATACTCATTCGTTTTTCCAAATTAATAATAAACTGCTCTTCAGAATGATTGATGGCTTATTTTTGAAAGCCCAATGTTGATTCCACTCCACCATTAGTATGAATCTCAAGAAATAGCTTGCCCTTTTAATTAAAAGTCTTATTGTACACCAATGGAATTCCTCAAACGTCTGCGTTCTTCGAATTGAATTAATTCAATTCAAACTGTTTCTGATGGGGGTAAAGTACATTTAATTTAAGAGAGATTTTGGACGGAAAACTGCTGGACTCCGTCTTTTGCCAACTGGAGCATACTAATTCTATCCGGGATTTGTTTTCAATGTCATTTCTGATTTCAGACATGCGGTCTCACACCTTAAGCATAGAATAAATTTGTGTCAATGTATATTTGCACTCCTAATGAGAGACAGCCCGCATCTTAATTTATGGTTACAAAGTCACTGTAAATGGGATTTTACCTTTTATCCTGAGACTTTAATAACTGTTCAGGCTTTAAAATCAGGAACAATAAGGCAACTTTTAGGTATATTTCAGGCCAAAGTGTAATTATGGGACCTCTACTATTACCCATTTTCTGTCCGCGAGCTTGATTCTAGGGAACCAAACACATCTAAATTACAGGTTCAGTCAATTTAAAATCACTTGTAGCACCACAGGCACTAGCAGAATCTGCTTCTGTGTCTTGCATTGAGGGTGTTTGCCACTTTTTTCACGATTAACGGGCTCAATTCCAGTCATTACTATGTCGTTTTTCGAAACATTGCGATCAAAGGCATCGCAGCTATCGCTCTTCGATAATGCCCGCAACAATAAGACAGCAACAGACTCTGCTGTTAACAACCCTGCCCCTACTGTAACTACAATATACAACCGTAAATATTCTCCAGATGAACTATTTCGAAAGGATTTTAAATTACCTCCTTCTGAGTCTTTAATGGATCAATGCCAAGCTGAACTATCTATTATCCCCGCTGAGACTTCTGGCCAGTTCACCGGCGATAACACAATGAGTTCTAAAAACCTGCCTCCCGATGCCTTGTTCTATCCAGGGAAAATTCTTCTTTCTGAATCGTTCTTGATATTCATGTCTGCTGCTGACTCCGAAGACTCTGGACACGCTGTACCGGTTGGCCGCAATTGCGGATTTGTTTTATCATTGGTCGCAATCTCCAAAGTTGAGCGACTCCCTTCAAACTCCATGATATTTGCATTGTCAATACATTTATATCATGGAATGACTATATTGATTCAATTCGTTGGTCTGCGGTCTAGATGTGAGCACTTTTGCAATTTGTTGAGAGATAACTTAAAGTCCACGTTGCCCCTAATTAGAGCTTCGAAGGGATTCATGTCTACATTTTATTCTGAGTACCTAGTATCCAGATTGAACGGAACTAGCGATTTACAGGAACCTCCTGCAGGACTTGGTAAAGTATTCGGATATCCAGGAGATCCTCGAAAGCTACGAGACAAGTCAAAATTACGGCTGTGGTATGAGTATATTTTAGCTCATGGTCGAAATTTGTCTATTGTGCGTCAGCAGGGGTTCTACAAGCTCATTCGAGTTGGTCTTCCCAATAGACTGAGAGGAGAAATCTGGGAGCTGTCGTGTGGTTCAGTCTATCTCCGAATGCAAAGTCAACGTCTTTACAAGTCTTTACTGCAAGAGTATGAGGGCCGTACGTCACTGGCAATAGAAGAAATTGAAAAGGATTTAAATAGGTCCCTACCGGAATATGCGGCGTACCAAGACCCTGAAGGAATTGAACGGTTACGGAGGGTGCTGACTGTTTACTCTTGGAAAAATCCAGAAGTTGGATACTGTCAGGCAATGAATATTGTTGCGGCGGCTCTTTTAATTTATATGTCAGAGGAACAAGCCTTTTGGTGTCTTTCTACAGTCTGTGATATCATGCTCCCTGGATATTACTCCAAAACAATGTATGGTACCCTACTAGATCAAAAAGTGTTTGAAGCCCTTGTCCAGAAGACAATGCCTATTCTTTGGGACCACCTAGCAAAGAACGACGTACAACTGTCCGTGGTATCCCTCCCCTGGTTTTTATCATTATTTATTAATTCTATGCCCTTGGTGTTTGCCTTTCGCATCATGGACGTTTTTTTTCTGGAAGGCCCGAAGACACTGTTCCAAGTGGCTCTTGCTATTTTGCGAGTTAATGGAGAAGAACTGCTAGATGCCACTGATGATGGTATAGTCATATCAATTCTCAAAGACTACTTCGCAACGTTGGATGACCCAGTTCACCCTAACTCGTCGAACTCCAAACTTAGAAAAGTGACAAAGTTCCAGGAACTTATGGTAGTTGCATTTCGTGAATTCTCCGTTATAACAGACGACATGATTAATGGATATCGCAAGAAGAATGAGAACCAGATATTGGCAGATATCGAGATTTTCGCCAAGCGTACACAAATTCGAAATCTTCCAAAGCCTAGCAATCTGAGCGTAGATCAGATGGGCATTATTTATGACCGATTTTACGCGGCTATTCAAGATACACGATTGGGTCTTGGAGCCACGCGAACTGACATGACAATGGACGCATTTTCTATTTTCATGGCCGGTATTGTTGACTGGATGGACCCGCAATACTCTACTACAGTCACGGGATCCATGTCAATTTCAGAAAAGCTTTCATTGATCAGGAATGCTAACCCCCATGATTTCGTCTATCGTATATTCAATCGGTGGGATTCTCAAATGCTTGGGGTTTTAACATTGCAAGATGTATGTGCTGGATTCGATTCATTGATCCAGCCAGATTTAATGACTTCCATGGCGTACTTTTTCGATTTGTACGACGAGAGCGGAACTGGAAATGTCGACCGCGAAGGTATTTTGAAGATGTCTGAGGGTTTCTTATTTCTTACATGTCCGTTCCGGGAAGGAGTGTCTCCAGTTTTGGATATTTTTTCAGTAAAACAGCTCAAGGACAATCAGCAAGCAATTGCACTAGCGGTAAAGCATAATGAGGAAGTGTTGCGTGAGCGCGAGAAAGAACATCAGCAGGGATTAAATGATGAGGAAGAAACCACAGATGACAATCCGGTTTCAGTCAAGAGTAAGAAAAGCGCAGATCTATCTGGTGAAGATACGGCTAGTGCGCAATCTGCTGCCCCTAGTACTAATGCTTCTTCATTGACTTTACTTGACGTTCCATCTGAAGTATCGCTTGAAACACTGAGACATGAGCAAAGTGTTCGGTATCTATCTGCAGTTTCAAATTTTATTAACAGGGCCTTTGAGTATGCCATTCCCGAAGAGAAAGCCCAAAGTGAAGAGCCTGAGAAGGAAGCGTGTCTCTCCAGCAGTAGCAGTTTAGATGGTCCGGATTCACATAACAGAGCTCTAGATCCATCGCGACCTGTCTATATTTCACTGGCCACGTTCCGTATGGTTGTACTAGCAGATGAAACCTTAGAAACTCTGTTTTCATCTGCACTTCAGCAAACGGTGCATTTAACGCCAGAAGGTACTGGATTATACAACAACAGTGCACTCAGCAACGGTCGCCGTGGACTGTTTGGCGCTGGTGGTGGTGGTACTGCTACGCTCAGGTCTGTGTTTGATGGAATAGTTACAGACGTTAGACGCCGCATGGATGATGGGGTCTCTGCCTTCACACAGCAACAGCAGCAATGGCAGAATGGTTCTAGCCATGGTGAAGAAGATGTGTCCTCAGAAGGCCTGAAGGAAGTGAAGCAGGCGGATAGAGACTTGCTGGATGATGGACCTTAATAGTTATTTTTTACATATTTTTATTGCTCTATACTTGAATTAATCGTTATGATAAGAATTTTATGAAAATTTCCCATCTGCAATATCCCTGGTGCACAGTCCGACTCCCACCTGCATCATGGCCCTGTTTGATATAGGCATGATTACATAATTGTGAACACGAATCCAAAGTTTCGCTTGGACAACATGAAATTCAAATTCTTTCAACAATTTCTATCCCTTCTTCAAACAATTTTATGAACCTGTTCCGCTAATTAATAAATCCAATTGTAAACATGGTTGCTACTCACGCTGCCACTCCTGAGTAAGTTGTATTTAGTGCTCTGCTAATTGCGCCCCAGTACTGACTGCAGCTTTAGACTACTGGAAAACGAGTTAGGCGAGTCAATTAACGCTCGAACTGCCAGCCTCAGCACGTTTAAAGAACTTGGACCTCCAGATCTAGTACATCTCTCAAAGACGAGTACGAAGACTCAAAAGGTTAGCGGAACTTATCATTATGTCACAGGAGTCGACACTTCCAGTTCAGCGGCTGTAGCAGCTTATCTCAACACATTGACATTCACATTAGGCGAAGAGCAGGTATGGTTCGGAAAACATCCACAATGGAAGGTTCATACTGGTGTGTTTTGTTCCTACAATGCTTTTTCGAGGTCAGACGTTCGAGTCACTGTCAAAATTCCTGGTTCTGTAGAAGCATATGTCGTCGACGAGAGAGGAGATAAACGACCTGCCACCGACCAGGCGTGGACCGAAACGTATCTATCTGCTATGCTTAGAGCACTCCTTTTTGCCGACGATGAGAATTACTACTTTATTTCCTTTTGGCGTCGGCTCAATCCTCTTTCTACTCCCGCCATTGCAATGAGATTTTTTGAAGCCTTTGAATCTCTATTTTTCCAAGGCCCATCTCTTGGCTCAATTGCGGAAGTTCAAGTACCCACAATTGTTTCTAATTATCTGGTTGATGGATTCCTTAAGTTCGTCAAGGTAACAGGTATGTTTGAGCAAGCTGTGGCAGTCCTTGGAAGGCTTGCCAAGTTTGATTCGGATGTTCTTGCAATTACAGCTCGCGTCATGCTACAAAATAACGAGGAGGTCCGTGCTGTGCATGTTATGGGCAACGGAGTTACTGCCAACCCTCGCGATTTTAACTTGTTGGAACTTCAAGCTGACTACTGCACTGGCAAGAACAAATTAGAATGGGCACTAGATTGTGCCATTCGGGCTGTAAACAGTGCCCCTGCTGAGTTTCTTCCATGGGCCCGTCTAGTTCAAATTTATACAAAGATTGGAAATTACGAGCAAGCATTGCTGACACTGAACTCTTGCCCTATGTCAACAAACCGAGAGCTTGATTTACCAAAATTACCTCCTCCAGCTAAGGGTCATTTTCCTCTACCTTCCGATGGTGTTTTGGAAGAGGTCTGGGCAAATCCGAGCAATGGTTCAGGAGGTGATGACCAGAATGTGGCAGATCCAGGGCTACTAAAACTTCCAGCTCCAACTCTTCGGTCTACATTTGCTAAAGCGTATGAGTTACTGACTGAGATTGTGTGCAATATTGGATGGGATGCTTTACTCAAGTATCGATCTAATGTATTTGTGATGGAGGAAGAGTATCGGAAGGAAAAGAAGGTTCTACGCAAACACTCAGTTGGAACTTTGAAAAGCGAATCGAATGGGGGTATTGCTAAACCTGAAGCCGCTCCTACAACTGACGGAGATACAGAAGATAAACTTCAAGATGATAGGGGCAGCAATGTCGAATTGACAGAGACACTGAAGAGCAAAGAAGAGCAAGATAAAGAGGACGAAGATGCTGATAAAATGAAAAGCAAGAGGTTGTGTGAACGATGGCTTGACAATTTGTTCATGGTGTTATATGAAGATCTTCGGGTATATACGGTGTGGCGTGCTGAATATGTGCATTACCAGTCTCAGCAACTACCATACCGCAAGACAGCTTTGGAGTGGGAGGTTCTGGGTATGGTTGCACTTCGCTTGCGCCATGAAGAGGATGCTGCGGACGCTTTTATTCACTCATTGGAACTCAAATTTTCTCATCGGGTTTTGTGGAAGCTGCTGGAGTTCTATGAGCACCGAGGTGATAATTCTAGTATTTTGGATGCTGTTGTAAAGCTGACTGCTTGGAACCACAGATGGTATAATGAGTTTTCACCCAAACTCATCACAGCTCTGCGTAATTTAGTGGCAGCGGAAGGTGGTACCAAGGTGGCCAGCAAAGTAGAGGCCAAGTACTCTCCAGAGGGAGTTGTGGATCTCATGGAAATTGCATTCAAGCAGCTAACAACGTTCAAAGCTGTTGGCACGGATGCATGATGCTAAATAATTAATATCACGTGCCATAATAGAAATTTTTTTTACTCTTTCTCACAAATACACGAAGTAGTCGTCCGCAATCTTATAATGACGTTTTAAAAAGAAAAATCACATATTGCCCTAAAAGAATGAAACGACCCTTAAGAGAACTTCTTTCACTAGATCCTGAATCTCTTGATGAGAGTGGGCATGAAAGCACGTTTGAAGATTCTAACAGTTTTGGTTCTGCCCAGCAACAGCCGCCTGTGGCTGGGTTGTGTGTAGAGTGCGGTGACCAGCCTGCTGAAATCAGCTGTCTAAAGTGTGCGGAAGACTTTTGTTCAGTATGTTTTGGATACTTACATCGAACAGGAAAACGAAAGCACCATGAAACGCGGGCTATTGTAACTGAGAAACAGGAACAAAAACAAGATAGTGCTGCCACTGAAAACGATGAAAGAGGCGAGGAAAACAATGAGGATGAGCACATTGATGATGAAAACATTCGGTCTGCGTCACAAGCAATTCAAGATATTCGAGGAGATTTTGCACGCCCCGGGGTTGTCAAACTTATGATTGATAGTAGCGATGTGCTAGCGCGGATCAAGGAGCATTGCAAGTACATTCCTATGAGGCTTACAATGGAAGAACGCAAACTACTACGTCTCTTGGAAGCAGCATTAAATGTCAGTGATTACACGGATAAGGTTGATGTGATGTCATATAAATCCAAGTCGAAACGAATTGTAGCTCAGCTAAAAGAAATGTGTTCCATTTTGGCGGGCTTGGTTGTCGCAACGGATATGGATCTCGGCAAAAGCATGTTTTTTGGCACTCAAGGAAATGATACGGATGAAGATGAAGATGAAGAAGAGGAGGATTTTGCATCCAATGCAGAGTGGTACAAGACTGTGTTTGAGATTGGACGACGATACAAAATCATGAATCCCGAAAAAATGAGAGACAGTTTTGGGAAATTAATGTACATGATTATGGACTCGCGGTTACCAGAAATCAAAAACACTCTAGAATTTGATTTCTATAAACCCATCTCAACAGTGTATTCATTTTTAGAGGAGCATGGCGGTAAAGCGTTAGAGCTTTTAGATGATCCATTGTTGATACAGGCCGTGGTTGATATTGTCCCAGAGGGCAAGGCTCGGGTGACTATTCAGAACGAGATCCGACGCAAGGAAAACGCGATTAAGGTTCTGGCCAAAAAATACTCAGTGTCATCTTTCTATGTGACTAAAACTGGTGGGATCTCAGCTGAGGATGTAAGACAATGTCTGTATTCGATAGGAGACTATCATGCTTACTTGCGGGCCAACAGACATCCTGTTGAAAGTATTATTAAGCTGCTTGCGCAGTATTTTGAACCTGTTTTAAGCATGGATGAAATCTCTAGGGCTGATGGGGAGGATCACTTTTCACTTGGTATTTCTTCAGGCAAGGGCGGTGCGAGACTGTCCCACTCACATACTAAGCAATTCCACTATGTTCATCAATCGCTAACGTTGTGGTCTGAAATCATGCGGGACATGTTCATGCTCTGGTTCCAAGCAGACTTGGATTTAGTTTCGGAACGCTCTCGATACGAACTGGCTGACACAGGCCAGGGATTAAACCGGATCAAAGCATGCCCTTCTGTTGCACGGTCTATGCATAATATTATTCAAAAGGCAATGGACCGGACTGGTCAGTGGATAGGTTCTTCGGTTGTACATTTAGGTGATCGAGCGGTTCCAAACGCACTTTTTTTCCTTGACAAATATACGCAGGTTCCGAGAATCCTGACGCCAGTACACATTGTTATTCAGAACGTCGACAAGATTGCCAAGGATCCCTACATTAAGGAATGCATTGAATCACAATTTGGGAGCATTGACTACTTGAAGAAGAGTGAGTTAAAATGAAACTACAAAGCTTTTTTTTAAATAAAAAATCTTTATTATTATTTTGATTCCGCATGGTGATATGACTAACTTTTTCTTTAGCTATTTTGTCTGATTTCTTCAAACATGCTTTCGATGGTTCTGGAGCAGACAACTTTTATGACGCAGGTTCGTGTATCGACGGTCGTCTGACGAGTGCTTGGAGCTGGGCGAACGATATTTCCAAAAAACCTTACTATGTGAGTGCTATATTTCTTCAATGTTTGATTTCATGCTAACGAATTAATAGAAAATATTTTTAGTGGCAGGATTTACAAGTTTTAATGGAACGGAGGGATTTTAGAAAACCTAGTAATGTTTATTATTGTTTAAATCATAGAATATTCCTAAAGTTTGCTGAAAAAAATCATATATTAACTATTGAGTTACTAATATACAACATAAATCAGTGCAGGTTAAAAACGATAGTTGTTTTTGATTGTTTTGCGGAGCGGATTCACGCGAACCTTCTATCGGTGCAAGATACACCAGCTCGAAGGAGAAAGAGCTACTGGACTGCTTTGGCGGAGCAAATTCAACGACGAGAGAGATGAAGAAGGTTACCTCGCCAAGCACAACGTCTATTCACCGAGAGTCAACGCTAACTCTACAAGGTGTGCAAGGCAAACCTTTAAACAGCCCTCTCAGGCCTGAAGCCGGAGTAGTACTAACGATTTTTATAAACATTTCTATTTTGGGCCACATGGTCAGAAACAAACGGCTCGCAAATGTTGTTAAAGAAATGACGACGCGACTAGGTCAATTGCAAAATTGACAAGAACCTCACGCCAGGCTAAATTCTCAATGTCCAAACAACCAAACAATGAGATACTGGGCCTGGTAGAGGGGGCTCCTCCGGTAAGAGTTGGTTTGTTTTTTGTTCTTTATTCCTTCTATTTTTCCATCAGGCAAACACCAAAGAGACTACAGTTGATTGTTTTCCATGTCGTCGTAGCCACACAACAGGTCGGGCAATTCGGAGAAATCAAGCCATGAACTCCAGAAATGTATTCCGGCATACAAGAAATCTTGCGAGGGACCCACGCCTCGCTCACTTACGCTGTGATCACCGGGCTAACAGGATGCAGCGAAAGGGGGGAATGTTGTTCCCCCGAGGAAAGAAAAAGAGAAGAAAGGAGGATGAAAAACTTAAGTGAGGGTTGAAATATTGGGGAGATTGAAAATACATGAGTAAATATGAGTACGTGACCCTGGCCCTGATTGTTTTAGTAAAACTCACCTAACCCACTAGGAGCCCAACTATGGATTGCCAGAGTGGCAAACCTCAAATGGGAAGAGAAATTCAAAAGTATAAATAGTGGGAGTTTTCCATGGAAATTAAAAGTTTTTTTTTTTTCTTTTCCTCTCCAAGGGACCCAAGCAAGGTACCCTTCTCGCTTTCTTTCTTCTCTGAGGATTGTATTGTCGAAGCTCATGCAGGACTCAGCTAGTCAACTTTAACTTCTCTTTAAAGTCTGTAGGATGTTGGCTATTGCCTGTTAGCAGCTGCAATATGTCGTTTTAATACGGCTGCTTACCTTCTCGTGATACTCTACTTTCGCCTGATGCCCGTTTTAAACGGTGACTTGAATTGTGCTGCCTTGATGTGCAGTCACTAGAATATGCTGTTTTATACAGTCACTTGACCATGCTGTTTTATACAGTGAAAAAGAATGTGCTGCCTTGTGCAGTCACTTGACCATGCTGCTTTATGCAGTTACTTGACCATACTGTTTTATACAGTTACCTGACTATGCTGTTTTATACAGTTAAAAAGAATGTGCTGCCTTGTGCAGTTACTAGAATTTACTGCGAATGCAGTTGAAAATTTGAGCTGAGCTTGATTTCATTTTTGGTACCTTAACCTTTTCTGTGCTTCATTGTTCTACCTCATCCGGCTTTGCCATCTCTGTTGTATTTTGATATGAATACTGTTTATAACCCATTAATTTGGGCCTGTGTTTTGTCTCTTTCTGACGTCCATGACTGTGTGTCACTCTCGATCTCTCTGTTTCCCTGTTCTCCTGTGTGGAGTATATAAAGTTTTTTTTTTTGTGGTTTCTTTTTTTTTCTTTGTAGTCAATAAAAAGCGTGTTTATTGCGAAATTCCTTTTGCATTGTGTTGTGAAGTAATCTATGTAAAGTTTTGGGCTGTTTTGATATCGTCGCCGGACCGTGAAGTTTTCCTGCAAATCAATTGTGGGCAATTCAAGTGATGTCGAATTGCGGTGCATTTATGTTGGACACGTACGAGCAATGTTGACTTCTTCCTCCTCGTCTTTGGCTCTGTGACTCACGCCATAGCACCATTTTCAATGCTGGACATAGAAAAATAGAGCTAAAAAAAACGTCGACTTTTCGTTGCTGCACAACGCGTTGTACGCGCGACATTTGACCGAAGCAGTTTGCGGTGCCTCAAAATACGCGCTGCTGAGTATATTATAAGGACACTATTAGTACTATAAAATCACCCGGACAACCCGAAAGTCACGTGATGAAAATGAATCATTTTCAATTGCACTTTTAGCAGTGCGACGAGCTTTGCACAGTGAAAAGTTTGAGTTGGTGATTATTTTAAGTAAATGAAATAAATAAATGAAATGAAATAAATTAATAATTGTAGGCCATTTCAACTAGAAATGCCCGGTTTCATATATATATTTTATATTTCTGTTGGGACTTTTTCCAACTGGCATAGGCAGCAAGCAAACAACTGCTTATTTGGGAATTTTAGCACTGAAATAAAAAGAGAAATAAGCGTATGGAAAATTGATAGTATGATTTATTTATTATAATTATATTTGCTATATACTAAAATTGAAAAAAACATCATTCATTATTATTATTATTATTATTATAATCTCTCTAGGAGAATGTCCCCGAGGATTAATGGTCTGGTGGAAGAGGCTCATTTGGAACGTGCAGTCTTAACCACCAACAAGGATGCAGCAGCTGGACTATCTGGTTGGTCCCGCGACCTTGTTTTACTAGCAATGAAGAATAGAGACTTTAGACGGTTTATGCTCCTTCTCACAAAGAACATCGAAAATGGCACGGCTGAAGGCATGCAACTTTTGTGCGCCTCTCGACTCACCCCTTTGGATAAGAACCCTGGAGTCCGGCCAATTGCAGTTGGTGAAATATTCTATAAAATTGCTATTAAAGCCATTATGTCTGCTAATAAGGAGCATTGTCCTGGTATGCTTCTTGATTGCCAGCTTGGTGTAGGTTCCCGCGGCGGCGTAGAACCGGCTGTTTTCGCTCTAGGAGAAGCTGTGGAAGGAAACAATCCCGATGGTTTCACCCACATTGCCCATTTGGACTTCTCAAACGCATTCAACACCATTAAGCGGAGTGAAATCAGTCAAGTAGTCCTACAAAAAGCCAAACCTCTCTATCGCACTGCAAAATGGGCCTATAACGAACCCTCCCTCCTAGTGACAATGAATGGGAAGTATTTTGTCTCGTCTGACGGTGTCAGACAAGGCGATCCTATTGCTCCTCTTTTGTTCTCTCTGGGTTTGCGTCCTTTTATTGAATCCCTGAAGAGTAAACTTGGCAGCACTTCTGTTGTCATTGCTTATCTCGATGATGTTTATGTCCTCTCCCATCGCTCCAATATCAAGCAATTAGCCCAAGAAGCACTCGATGATACGGGTTCTTCTCTCCGTCTCAATGGAGATAAATGCTGGGTTAAGGAAGTTGGTGAGTGTAAACAGGATGGAATTCAAGTATTGGGAACTTGTATAGGTCCTCTCTCTGCGCGACAGAAGTTTTTGGGGGAGAAGATCTCCCAGCAGGAAGATACTTTGGAACTCATTACGACAATGGACCGA
>JAKVQY010000148.1:0-24206 GCA_030463045.1 Geotrichum macrosporum
TAATTTTTTTTTTTTTTTTGGTGATTTTTTTTTTTTTTTTTTTTTTTTTTTTTTTCCCAGGATTTGTCTCTTGATTTTTTTTTTTTTTGATTTCGGTTCTCCAATACGAAAAAAAAAAACAATCACAACGCCAGCTGGAATCATTTTCCTCTCAGAAGCTGAGCAGCAACACCAGCAGGAGCCTTGTCTATTTGTTAGACCTAGCTTCTCCAGTTACTGGGTATTATTGTACATAGTCCTTTAACGACCGAACGGACAAAAGTAAAGCCAAGTGTTTCTCAAACTATTTACGCGCAAAAAGTTTCACCAGACTCATGCTGGCAATTCCAAGTCTCGGATCGCATTACTTCTCTAGACCAAATCTTTCAATTCTTGTATATAGGACTTTTGTTTTCGTCCGCCATCATGGCAAACAATTCGGACCGCTCCTCGGGGGCTGCTCTACCTCGCCTTGACTCCCTCGGCCACACTTCCAACGACTCATCCTCCTCTCGCAGGGCTTCCGGTTTCGACCCGCAGCCTCCTCTGCCGGCGACCTTACAAGCAGCTCCAGGGCGGCAATATTACCCCCAACATACTTCCAATATGATGCCTTTTGCGTCCCAGCAATACCAAAACAGACCTGCTCAATCGTCTTCAGCCTATCCCCACCATCTGCAAGAGTATTACAAGTAAGCTTTAATTAAATTCCCTTTCATCGCATTCCTCACTTGACTAACATGACCAAGTAGTCACCAGCAGCAGCCAGGAGCGCTTCACCCCTACCAACATTATCCTTTCCAAGCTCCAACCCTCGGGCAACCTCACGGACAACTTTATGGACAACTTCATGGACCACCTCATGGACAACCTCATGGACAACCTCATGGACAACCTCAAGGACAACCTCAACAACCTCAAGGACAGCCTCAACAACCTCAACAGCCTCAACAACCTCAACAACCTCACGGACCAGGACCACTCCAGTTTTCTGAGTCCCCCCAAGCCGCTCGTTCAGCTCAGTATTCACAGCAATTACATACTTTGGGCTCCTTGCTGCCACCCATCCAACCAATTGCCTCCCAACCAACTAAGTCATCCGATGTCAGCTCGGCGCCTCCTAAACCTAAGCGAGTAAAGACAGAACAAAAGCCAAGTCAGTCACCGCGGCCCATTCCCCTTTTAACTTTACAGGCTACTTCACCCATCATTTCTGCTTCCCCTCCGACATATTCACGTAGTCCCCTTTCAGGAAATGCCGATACTCTCGCTGTCCCCACCAGCAGGAATGCATTTCCTCCCGCTTCTCCCTTATCTCAAATATCTACACCGACCAACTCACCTGGTATGGCTATTTCCCCGCTATCACAAGATACACTCTCAGATGCAGCTACAAGCACAATTAACCTGACTGCCACGAATTCTGCTTCTGCAAAACGGCCTTTCCGACAGCGCAGGAAGGACCCATCTTGTGACTCGTGTCGTGAACGCAAAATAAAATGTGATGCGACTGAGTCGTCTGCCTGCTCAGAGTGCGTTGCTCGTCAACTCAAGTGTCAGTTTACAAAGGACACTAATAGGCGGATGAGTTCCATTAAACAGATTCGTGACCTCGAGCGCAGTGTGTATAAGCTTGTCGGCCAAATTGGTGAGTATCAAGATATTCTTAAAAATTCACGGATATCGGTGCCTGAGCACCTTCTCGCCTCTGAGTCGGACTTAATTTCCAACGGTATTCTGCAGGAACCACATTCGCCCGAGAACTCTGCTAACATGTTTGTTGCCTCGCCTAAATTGTCTCCAAGCCTAAATCTTTCCAAGTCCCCGCTAATGAGTGGGCCCCCTTCTCGCCGTGATTCTGAGTACTTTGACGCTTCTACACCACCCCCAGTTGTCTCACTACCTAAGCCAACTCGAAACTCGCAACTACTAAAAACACCCGACTATTCCGTTGTCCCTCAGTCGCGCAAAACCTTATTCTCCAACCTCAACTCGTCTAACTCGAGTCACGATTACTCACATGTGCTGAGATTTCTAACGAAATTTAATGACGGTGCTGTGCGGTCACCACCGTGTCAGCGAGATCCTTCCGTCGAAAACGCTAATGACAGACTCCACTTTTTTTATAAAGTCCCAGAAAATCTGAAATCCATATTTCCTTCTCGTGAGGATGCTCTTCTTCTTATCAGTTTCTTCAAAGCTTCCTACAAGAACTGGCTTACGCCCATGATTTGCTGGCAAACATTTATGGAAAAGCTTGACGCCATTTATAACAACGCTTATACCTGTCTGAAGAGTGACTCCTGGACGGCTGTGATTTTTATTGTTCTGGCTCTTGGTGTGCGCCAGAATCAGATACCCGGCATTTCTATGGAAAATGCTGAACAGTATGCATCCGCTGCCCAATCCCTTGTCAATCCAAACACTTCTTTAAATGTTCAGCTTAGCCTAAACAACACAATGTCTGCAATGCTGATATCCTTATACCACCTTGAGTCCAATCGCACTATTGCATCGTCAGTATGGATGGGCATGACCTGGAATATGGCATATGAGCAAGGCCTTATGTGGCCACGAAACATGATCCAGCAAAAAATTTGGTGGAGTATATTTGCCTGGGATCGGGTTCTTGCTCTGCGTCTTGGTAGAAAAGCTTTTATAACTGAGCGACATCAACCAACAGTCATAGGGTTTAGTGACTCTTCAAGTCAAAAAACAAATAGCGAGGTTGCTCACGAAAGTATCATGATACACATGATTCAGATCTTCGATGTTGCAACAAACACGTTGCATAATCAATCCGTCTTGGCCAAGGCTACTATCAACACTTTTAATGCTCATTTTGAGTCTTTCTGGAGTATCCTTCCTGAATCAATCATGTCGCCAGAGCCTCATGCACCTCTTAATCCGCAAGAGCTTTCTGTAATGATTTTGATGAAGTACACGCAGCATATCCTTTTGCGTATAAATCTCTCACCATTAGCTCAGCCAGCTCAATTTACCCAAGCTTTGGAATCTTGTTATCTCAATGCTAAATTTATTTGTCGCTTTTATGAACGATTCAAGGAGCATGTTCGGGTCAACATGCCTGGTACTTCGTCTTCTCCAAAAAAGGTCGAAGCGGAATTTGCAAAACAGATTGGCTTGATTACTTATGACATGATGTCTACACATACGTGGCAATGCTTTATAATTTTGCTGGCCAATGAGGACTTTCACGATGTTGAAGTTCTCCGCGTTGTACTTGAGGCGCAGGCCTTTTGCCGGCCAGCCCTTAACCGCTTTGGCCTATTTGCAGATGGCTTTGTGCAGTTCTTGACCGATTCCTTCAAACGTAACCGCAATTTCAAGCCTTTGGATAGTATGGACGTCGCAGCCATCATGTCAACAGATCTTCAAAGTATGGATCTCCATGCTTGGATTTGGCCTCCTGTCGCCCAGTTAGATAGAGGCAACAAAACTACAGAACCTGCTGCATCACTCACTGCAACGACTAGTGCGGCTAATAAGCCCCAGATTCCAAGCGTTGTCATTGATCCAGGCAGTCCAAACACTTATGATCAAGACATCTCAGAAAACCCTCCAAGTCCTGAGTCTCCTGACTCAATTGCCAAACCTTGGGATGACTGGTCTGGTCTCAATTCTAGAATACAAAAACTTGAAAGTCTGTGTACTTCAAAAAATCCCGACAACAAAAACAACCCGTCACCACCACCTTCAGCGGCAACGTCCACATTAAATCGTTCTTCACCCCGCCCTCAAAATTCTAATCCCTCGTCATCTGCCCGCATGTCTATATCAAACATTACGTAAAAAAACTTTTTGTTTAATGACTTTTTTTTTTAAATAATTTTCTTGTTTTTCGATATTTTTTATTATATTTCTTGTAATGTTTTTTCGAAGTCGCCTTTTCCCCCAAACCTAGATGCCCGTTTGAAACAGGCATCTTTTTCCCGAGTCCCAACCACCATTCACTTACGTGTTCGATATACCTGAGATTTGCAAGGTCTGCAGAGTCTACAAAGCCAGCAATGTCAATTGAGCCAGATACACAAGTGAGAAATGTGACTTACCATGTAATTAACTCTGTAAGCTGATAATAGTTGATTTCTAGCCGTTGTGGGTTGAGCCCCCCTCTCCTTCCACAAACCTTAGTGAACCCACAGTACCTGCTTCAACCCTACCATCGCAGCCTAGAGCAGCTGCGCCATCTAGCTCAGTGTTTTCTATGAACTATTACGCACAGTACTTTGACATTGATACCATTCAGGTTGCTCGGCGTTGTCTGATTGCACTTAACCCATTCACATCAGCCAAGTTTTTTGCGTCGTTTTCCGAGGACGACATTGACAACACAGAATCCGGAGGCTCATCCTTTGAAATAGCTCCAGATCTCTATGGCCCATTCTGGATTGCAACAACTGTAATTTTTGCGCTGTTCTTTTCTTCATCTTTAACCGGTGTATTCTACGCAGCATATAAAGGAACTAGGTACGAATATCAATTTGACCTACTCACAGGTGCCGCCACTATTCTTTACTCTTACACATTCATATGGCCACCGGTGCTTTGGCTCGTAGCTTGCTACGCACTACAGATGAACCCAGCATCAGCCTCTATTTCCCAATTTTTGTGTCTATTTGGCTACGCAAACATTATTTGGATTCCTGTTGCATTGCTTGCTGTCAGCCCGCTCGCTGGCGCGTTTCCTCGCGTCGCTGATCTAGTTCGCTGGATTGTTGTTCTTTTTGGGTACCTCTTTTCAGTCATTTTCCTGGCGAAAAACCTCAAGCCTGTGTTTGTGCCTCGTGAAACCGCGAATGTTGCGGTAGACAGGAAGCAAGGCTACGTCTTGCTAGGACTGGTCTGCCTACTCCATGTGGCCTTGGCGATTGCCATCAAGTACCTGTTTTTCGGAAGTCTTAAAGAAGTGGCCTCTGGCAAATAAAAATCTATAAGTTGAAATAACCAATTTTTATATTTCATTTTTGGTTCTTACTGAGAAAATAATATATACATTTATGTACAAAGTAAATGATGCATGGAAGAGGGAAAAACGTCAAGAGAAGTAATTCAAACAAGGGACATAGACGGAATCGAAAGAAAAAGAGAAAAAAAAGCATCATTAAGAACAATAAGGAAAATTGCAGTCTCAATACTCTCCCTAGTAATACTGAAACAATACCTCGCGACGCGGTTTGCGAAGTTCACGAAGTACAAACCGTGTAATACGAGGGTGCTTTTCCTTAAAAATTTGTAAGGCTTCAGCTTCTGTCGCACAATTATTGTCGCGCGCCACGATGGCCAGTAAACGGTCAAAGTTATTGGTCAGAATGCTTACAGAGTTGTAACTGATCTTGTAATAACCAATTATTCGCCGCTTTTGATCAGCATTGATTTCACCATTCCTGAAAATATTCTCAGCATGCATTCGCTTGAGCGATCCGTGCAAAAGGCGTTTTTCAGCAAACTTGAAACAGTGCTCGAGCGTGCTATCGTCTGATGATAAAAGTGATACAATTTGGTTCTGAGTATTATTAGATAGCTGAAATCCTTCGCGCTCTAGCTTAAGAATTAAAGGTATAATCTTTTCAATTTCCCCAAACTGCATCATCTCTTGGAACTTGAGACGAAACACTTTATCATTTGAGAATCGCTCGGTTCTGGGAATTGCAGAAACAACTTTTCCGGTGCTAAATTGTCGCGTGGGCACGTACTGCTTGGCGAGATTCTCACGAAGCAATGTCCAATAGTGATCAAACTCGTCCCACTGCTTCGCCATACCATATGTTTCAGCAAGTTTGCGCAGTATCATTGCATTTTCTGCTACATGATGCTCTCCACCATTTTGTCTAAGTTTCTCAAGCATCACAGGGATCTTTTCTGATTCACCTCGTCGAGCATAGCCGTGTAAAACCGCTTTATACATTTCCGGATTTAAAATGTTTCGAGGAAGATACTTAGATGTCAGATCCATACGCCTGTCCCCAGACAGATATTCTTCAAGGAGCGTCTCACCAGCACCATTGACACCGTAATTCCGGTCGTCACGTTGTAAGGATTCAATGAGCACTGAAATTGTCTCAAATGTAGGCGTAAGATTCTTGCTCTCCAATCGCTCGTATACTTCGTAAACGCTGGCAAACATGTGGTGCTGCATATATCCTCGCATTAAAATTGTATAATGATAAATGTTGGATTGAATAGGCGTGTTTTCTAGTTCTAATAGCATCTGCTCTGCTTCATTAAACTTACCGGCTTTAACAAGGTACTCTAGCATGACTGAATAAAACTTGGCATCTGGAAGAATCTGTAGTCGCGACATTTCGTTGTATAGGCGGGAAATTTCGGCTGTTCGCTGCATGCGTGCATAGTGCTGAAACATAATAGTTATGGTATCGATTCTCAACGGCATGCCTTCTCTTCCCATACGCTCAAACAAAGCATCGGCCTTCTTCAAGTAATTAGACTCCATATAACACTCTAGTAAAGTATTATAACATGTAATGTCGGGGCTATGGCCTAATTGGCGAATCCATTTCATAACTTTCTCAGCATTGAGAGGATCCTTTCGCTCGGCACAAAGTGATAATATTGTGGTCAAAACAGTCCTAGAAATTTTGAATCCATTTTGAGTCATAATTGCTAGCACGCCCATAGCTGCAGTAAGGTCGCGAGAGTCTCTATAAGTCAAAAGTAAAATCATGTGAGATCTCTCGTCAGGCTTAAGTCCATCATCTTTGATTCTATCCATTGCAGCCCTAACGCCTTTCACATCTCCAAGCGCGTATCTAGCATACATCAGAGAGTTATGGATTGCAACTGTTGGTTCCAGCTTTCGCGCTTTAATATTCTTATACATGAAATCAACAATGTCAACACCAGCGATTTTGGAAATAGCTTCCATTACAATATTGTAATGCTTGATGTTAGGCAAATCACCTCTGCCAAACAGGCTCTCAAAGACACGTTGCATGCCTTCCCAATCCTGCTTAAACGCGTAAGTTTTTAAAACAATGTCAAATAGCCAGTCAGCGTGAAGATCTGGATTCCTCTGGTATATTCGCAATCCAGTGTCGTAGTCTTTAGTATGCAATAGAGCACCCATAGCACGGAAAAGGTCAAATGCAGAGCAAAGATTTAAATCTTCCTTGACGCGCCAAAGGTCTACTACTGCAGGGTAGTTATTATTAAAGTGTTCAATGTCGAGACATGTCGTAGCAAGCATTTGTGCAAACGCGGGTTTTTCCACCATTAAACGGCGTAATAATGTCGTTAGTTGGGTATTTTTTTTCATAAGAAAATGCAAAATAATGCGTTCCGTTTTGTATTGGTCTTTGTCGAGCAATTTCAGTGTACCTAACTGCTTCAGCAAAATTGAAAGATACAGGGATAAGCAGTAGTAGTTTCGGTCTGGAATCGCGTCTAAGGCTGTTGCTTCTGGCTTTGAATATACATGCTTAAAAGTCGAGTAAAGAAGCTCTAACACACTCTTGTGAGATATATGGCTTAAAGCTTCCCGAATGGCATACTCCACTAACTTAGGATCAAGGTCAACAAGCGCCCTAACTTTAGAAGCGAAATCATACTTAGTTCGACGCTTCGGTGGAACGAAAGAAAAAATCTGCTCAATGGGATGCAAGCGGTCATTACTTGGACAACTTAGTAGGTAGTCATATATTCTTCGTCGTTCTTTCATTAATTGTGATTGTAAAGCGGGGTCCTCCGTTCTTGTAAGTTCTGTGATTAATGTTCTAAGACGATCAAAGCGGAGGTATGTTCCATCAGTAGAGATTATATCATTGACTTCCGCAATAACTGGCAAATCAGGGCTGCCATTGACATTGGTTTTAGTGCTATAAGAAAAAGCCAAGTTGGGTCGTGATTGGACAAGTGAAAATGCTGTACGGGACGAAACAATTAAAGCTTGCAAACAGGCACGAGATGGTTTGGCCCTGCCGGATGCAAACTTCCTAATGTCATTTAAATGTTGATGAGATGATGAATGATTCAAGATCCAGTCAGATATGCGGAAGGAAAGTTTGTTGGAATTTGAGAAATTTTGATATGCTTTAGGATCATGGATCATCAAAGACTCGGCTAAAAAATCCTGTGTAAAGTTCTGTAGACTCCATAGTAATGATTCACTGCGTTTCGAAAGTAAGACAGGATTACTATGGATTATCTGCCGAGAAGCCATGGTGCACAATGCGCCTCTACGGAAAGATTAGAGGGAGAGTAGTAGATCGTATCGCCTAATATACGCTGTTAGCGGAGGACAAACCGAGTGCAAGACTAAACCTTACAAAATCAAGCCCCGTAGAATCCGCATCAAACTTTGATAGCTATGGAATATTATTATAAACGGTATATCAAAATGCAGCCGCAGTAATCCTATGTAACTGATGGTACAATGGGTGATGCGATGGAGGGTTGGTATTGAGAAAAGTTTGGGAAACTGAAAATTTTTGGCGTTGTGCGGGAAGAAAAACAAAAATGATTCGACAAACTGCGATATACTTAGATTCCCAATTTTCACACGCAACACCACAATCTTGAAAGGCAATCAGAATAAAGCCGAAGCAATGCAACTTTGTAAGATAACGAGTAGGACCTAAATCCAATATTAAAAGACTGTGAAAGAGACGAGAACTGAGAGGTACAATCATGCGATTTGAAGGAGGGTAAGAAAGTCGCAGATTTACCACAAATAGAAAGATACATTACACTTACGTGAAGCCGGAGAAGTAAAGCGAAAGCTTGAATCGCGCAGGCAGAAGTTTGTTACCGCGATGATGATAACTTTGTCTGTCGCTTAAGTTGTTAGACGATATACTTAATAAGTGTGAGGATTACTACGAGGTGTTCTGCATGCAAAATGTGCATATCCTTGAAAGCGTCATCCTGGGGTAATTGCATATAAAGATGCCTTAGGCATGAGCACAAATTTACAGTATTAACGTAGTTGACTGACTCTTGCTCATAAATATGCCAAATTTCATTTGCAAAGTGTTATCTGAGAAGCACTATCTCGAGGCTGTCTTTTAAAGTCCATTTGGATCCCTTACACTCGAGATAATAAAAAAAACATTTAGCTATAGCTAGACGTAGTCAGTATGATGATGAGATATAGAATTGTTACTCGAAAATGCTTGGCTTCCTAATTACCATTTTTTACTGCATCTGACAGTTTTTCTAAAGCCGCAATGTTGTATTGAGGGTGGAATAAAAAAAAACATGATAGAAATAGCATATGCGATAACACTTTAACAAAACAGCTTACTATTAACTGCTTGAAAAAGGTTACTTGAGCATTTGAAACTTTCAAATCTCTTTCTTGTTGAACAGTCCTGTCTTCTTTTATAGCACAGTCAATTAGCGCTAAGAAGCCTCTCAAATTATCCGTTTGTTATTTCATTAAGTAACTAGTACAATGACTTCCTATGAGCTTTTGTACTCTAGCCGGTTGATGAAAAATGTTAGAAAATATAGTAATACGGTCAACTCTACAGTAGTTAAAACACTGCCGTAAAAGATATGTTGACCCATGCTCTGATCTTTATAAATAAGTTTAACAAGTATTACTTCCTATTAGAGGCAGACTATTTCAGCATGCTGATCATTCACTGTAGGCAAACTTCTCTGCTTTGACAATTTCGTTTTAACTTGCCTACATTGAAACCGATAGTTGTACTTAGATAGATATTTTCTAGTAGATCGAGTATGTTCCCCGAGCCATGCTGGAAAGCAGCATACTTTTCCCATCAATTGGAAACCACCGTTCTTGTTGTTATCCTTTCCCGGCTCCAATCATATTTTAGGTCACACGCGAAAGGGCTGAAGGTATCTGCCAATCAAGTAAAAGCCCTTCATTGCCGCAACGGCTTGGCTTTTCTGATTAGAGTGGAAGATCTAAAAGGAGTTTAAATCTTAAGTCGAAGTTAACCCCAATATGTACAAGAATTTATTGTCTAAACTTCATTGGTCCTGGAATTGAAAAATATAATAAAAGTGTTGACAGACTATTTTTTTGATTACTCCATTTATAAACCATTTTTCCCCTGCAATTTTCACAGCACAAGCCTTATTAATATCCAATGCCTTCTGAAAAAGTTCTAGTTACGGGCGCATCCGGCTTTATTGCGGCTCACATTATCAAGCAGCTCATCCAGCAGGGACATTTCGTTATTGGAACTGTGCGGTCTCCTTCCAAAGGTGAATTTTATGTAAAGCAGTATGGATCCAAATTTCAGTATGAAATTGTTAAAGATATCTCATCCATAGACTCCTTTGGCCGTGTATTCAAATCTCATCCAGACATTAGATACGTTCAACACACCGCTTCGCCTTTCCACTACAAGGGGACTGACCCCGAAAAGGATTTAATCAATCCCGCTATCAATGGAACTCTTTCCGCATTACATGGTGCCCATTCATTTGGAGATCATGTAAGAAAAATAGTAATAACTTCATCGTTTGCAGCTATGACCCAGACCCCAGCCCGACTGAATGATCCTTCAATGGTATATTCAACATCACTATGGAACCCTATTACGTTGGAAGAGGGTAAAAAAAACATGGTAGCTGGATATGTTGCTTCCAAGACTCTTGCTGAACGAGCAGCTTGGGACTTCATGGAGAAAGAAAAGCCCAAGTTTGCTATCACCACTATTCAGGCTCCCATGGTGTATGGCCCACCTATTAACAATATTGGTATTGAGAACCTCAACACGTCAACTGATATATTCTACAAGCTTATCAAAACTGATAGAGCAACTAAGAATAATCTCCCTGGGTTGCTACCGTTCTATATTGATGTCCGTGATTGTGCCAAGGCCCATATTCGCGCTATGACTGCAGTTGGTCTTGATAACAAACGATGCTGTGCCATTGCAGGATATTCGCCTAGTCAAAGATTTGTAGACGTGATCCGAAAAGTCAGACCTGAGTATGATTCCACCCTTCCCTTCGGAAAACCAGGATCATTCAATCCCGATAAGTTTGCGAAGTGGGATACCTCAGATAATCAAAAGCATCTCAACATTGATTACATTTCAATTGAACAGACCGTTTCAGACACAATTGATCGCATCAAAAAATTGGAAGCCCAGTCAGCCGCTCGCCTTTGAGTATAATTTTATTGATTGTGAGCATAAAGGGAAATTATATCTAATATTAATTTAGTATAAAAAAATTAAGCCCTCTCCAAAAACCTAACTAGCAATGTCTGAAATTATATAAGCAGTAGTACAAAGAAACGGCAGTGAGAGTTAATTTATGCAAATAAGAGCTGTGGCATTAAATAATTAAACGGTTAAGGTTGATCTTTGTATGTAGAGGAGATTGCCAACAATGTCATTTAGACCAAGTAAAAAAGACTCTGCCTGGTCCGCGGAAGAGTTTAGTTGAAATGAACCCCGGTTTTTTAGTGGACAGCAAAAAAGTAGCTCAGAGTGGTCCTGCACACAACTGTCCCTTTCACTGGAAAAACTTTGTATCAATTCGTCAACGGTCAAAGATCTCATATCCGCCACATTGGAGGTATTCTCAACTTGTTCCGAAATAAACAATAGCCTTTCCAGAACGACTTTTATCCACATATATCTCCATATCCTAAGATGCTGGAAGCGAGGATAATGAAATAGTTTCTCACGCTTCGTGAGTTCAAAAAATGTCTTTAAAACGGAATTTGAGAGGTTGATGTGGGCTAATATAAAGTTGATGCACTCTCCCGAAATGTGATGACTCGAGACTTCAGATTCTACTAGCCACACAATGTACCCTAAGACTCTGTCTGATAAAAACGAGTTAATTCTCTGTCTCTCGTACTTAGACAGCTGTGCTAGTTCAGATATATCCGTAGTAACTGTGGTGGTGCTGGAGAGCGCACGAGACATTAATGTTGCCAAGAGGCATGTAGTTATAAGAATGTATTCCTTTGGTGATGAATCACTGAACATGTAGTTAGATTGCTGTAGTTCGTAGATGGAAACAAGTTTGCTAAAGCAGTCCACAGACCAGGACCAATATGTTGCGTGGTTTGCTATCCTTATAATGTGTTCACCTAACAGAACACACATTGTTTGAAGTTCAGACACATCAGGCGGTACAACAACACCGGCAATAGAAGAAGAGGAAGATAAAGACGAAGAGCGCGACTGTCTAGTTCCTGCACGATAGTTTTCAGGCTGCATCATTACAAATGAATCCTTGTCGAAATGAGAAACTCGCGAAGCCTTTCGTAGCTCTTCTTTGGAAGAAATGACTATGATTTTATCGAAAAGTTCGTTTAACACATTAAGTTCAACTTCAGATGGAAAGGCATCTGGACATTGGCTTGTATCAGAAGTCCACCTTCGTTTCTCCCAGTACGTAAATGTGAATTGCGAGGTCGATTTAATTGTGCCCGAGACTGACTGCGGGCTTAAATATCCAAAATAATCTGTAAGGCCCATGGTGACATTAGTTATTAATTTTAAGCACACTAAAAAATAGGAAATGGGCTGGGACATGGATGTCTTTAAATAGCTGAAATAGAATTTACCGTAGAAGCCATTTATTTACGGCGCATTCATTATTTAAAAAATTCAAATCTTTATCGACAAACTTTCCAATTTGTGCATAAATCACATGTTTCACCAGTTGAATACCGGTAATTTAATAGCTTTTTGCTTTTGGTCCTATTTCATTAACTGCCGTCTAATACCTACTGTATATGGCGGAAAAAAATAAGAAAAATAAAAATTTTCAGCTTTGTGAGCCTAAAAAGGTCTCCAGCAAAGTCTGCATTTTTTTGGGTGACATTCTTGCTTTTGTGAGCCACATATGGGACGTGGCTTGTTGAAAAGGGTTTAGGTATCATCTCAAAACACTTTTTATTTCAAAAAAGGTCTCTAAAACATGAAACAGCCATAGATACGCCAAACATAATATTTCAGCCTCAACCAAAACCAGACCATTCCACGCTGAAGCCATGATATTCTCCGTTCTGATAATCTTTACCACCAACATACCAGCATTTCTTGACGGCTGTTCCCAATCGGCCTCCACCTACAATATCAAGAACGTTGAACTTTTCGTTCCAGCCGTAGCCAATCGCAATGTGGTGAGAATGATACCGCAACGGGTCTCCAGGATATGCAAGAAATTGACCCCCAAATCGGAGGCCCGGAGAGAGAAAATATTGCTCCGCTTGTAGATGCTTGTACATGTCGTAAGCAGTTTGTTTAGGAAGTTTTATTAGAGGCAATGCAGGTTTGTCATCGACGGTCTTCGAAAAGCTAGAATTTGTCAATTTTATCGGACTCTCTGTCTTATATCGAGCTTCATATATATCATATGAAGGCAAATTCAGCGGTGTCTCAGTAGTAAATGTATCAACTTTGTAAAATGTTCCTGATTCACTTGAAATAGGCTTCGCAATTACGGAACTAGGTGAAACAATTTCTGTGGTGCTAGAAACTTCCGGTCCGTCTTTCTTCACTTTCTCTCTTTTCTCTGTAGCCTGCCGACGTTTAATCAAGGCATGCTGTTGATGTTTTAATATTTGGGCTTCCCGTTTCTGTTCGCGATGCTTCCTCAAAGCTTTCAAGTCCTCGTCATCAAAACTAAAGGAAGCCAAGTCATGAACTTTACCATCATCTACCAAGTATGCGGCATCGCATTCCTCCACCAAGTATCGAATTTCTTCAGGCATGAGCTCAAGTGGTAGACCTTGGAACACATTCTGCTGAGGCACTTGCGGCAGGATTCCTGTTAAAGTACCACAAATATGAAAGTCCTCTCGCAGGCGCTTAACATCTTCAATGTCGTATATGAGGCCCCGTTCGGCAACGACGTGAATTGGTATTTTGCCCATTAGGATGTATAAATGCGTTATTTGGAAAGAAAGAATTCAAAAAAACGCGAAAGAAAAATGTTCACCTATTGATCACGTGAAGACTCAGCCGTTTGATAAAAAAATGGCATCCTCTGGAGTTCATACGGACAGCGAGCGGAATATTCGGCCCGTACGTTTGGAAGACACTAAAATACAAGGATCTCTACCTGCTTTAATATTAGCGGTCTATTGCTGACACTGCTCAGTTAACTACTCTCACCTCTGTTTTTTCAGCGCATCGTAGCTCCTCAGCTTTTAAGCGCTATCTGAGTACTTTTGAATGATCCAGGGATAAAAAACGGAGATTTACTTTTAGTTCATTTGTTGTGAGAAAAAACGAGTTTGTATCAGCAATTTGAACAGTTGAGCACTTAAGCGTCTATATAGAGTTGCTAAATGTCGCTCAATTGCACCTGGCTATGTAAAATCCAATTGAGATTCCATTGGAACGAATAAAAGAGCTATTATTATTTTACTGTCATGAAGAGCAATTAAATACTCGCAGACAATACTTGCTTTATATAATAGCACTTTCTCAAATTCAATATAAATATATGTTAAATTTGAGAAACTGTCATCATTAAATATTGTTAGAAATTCTCAAGGTTCAATGTGACATATCGCCTAGATAGCTAAATACTCTGGTTAGCAAACCCTAGCCCGAAGTGTTAACAGCTAACTTCAAGGTTTCTCTTTTCCATCTCAACATAGAAGCATCAATTTGCCACTAGTCAATATTGCTATCTTCAAATCCAGATGGTGACTTCAATTGCCGTAGAACTTCATGCCCGAAGCGCAAAAATTAAATGCAGCCCATCTACTTTACTGAGGGAGATCCGTACAAAAGCATCCGTTATATTTGGAGTGGAAGAGACGGACTATGTTTTGAAGTAAGCCTTGCCTCGACTATATATTGAACTGTGCTAATATTTTTGAAGATACAAAAATGCTGCGCTTGATCTTTCTCTTCCTCTGCGCTTGACTAATTTGGTTCAAAACTCGAAATTGGAGCTTACTGTGGCGTCTGCGAGAGCAAAAGCTTTGGAGGCCAAGGTTACTGATGTCGCCATCAAAGTACAGGTAGAAGATCTGGCTCCTTCTTTTAGCAATAAGTTGCTGCACACTTTTCCTAGTAGTACCTCTTTATGGAAGGTATTGGAACACTTTGAGCGCGTTTCAGGAATCAACTTCACCAAGCGGGCAGTTATGCACCAAGAAACTGCATCTTCAGGTTACCTGGTTTTTGAGATTCCTGTTGTCCAATCTTTTGGTAGTAGAGTAAGTGTGGTTTAGGAAAGGTCAATTTGTATGCTAATACTTTTCTTAGATTTCAAAGTTAGAGGACTTTGCCAAGTCACTCTTCCAATTAGGATTAAACAACAGACAAGAGACATTGCGTGTGAGGTTTGAAAAAACAAGCTTGCCTTTCCAAGATGTCATTGATCAGCAAGAATCTTTGTTTGGGATTCCTAATATCGAAAATGCACCATGTCAAGCTGAGGTGTTGAACCGGACTACGCAAGATTCCGGGAAGGCTCAAGTTGAAGACCCGGTAAGATCTGCACTAACCGATCTTAGTCCGGAAGAATCTAAAACTGCATCTCCAGAAACAGAGGTTATTGAATCTGTCGAACGTAAAGTCCAGGTATACTTGCCTTCTCAATCTCAGCGAGTAATCAGGGATGATGACGACTCGTCATATGTTGTTTCTCTGTCTCACGCTCAAAAACTGCAAGACCAAATACATCGGGATTCCAAACCAAGGGATGGCCCATTGCTAACTAAGGCACTTCGTCAGAGGCAAGAGGACGAAAGGACAGAAAGTATTAAGAATATACAAATTCGAATCCGATTTCCCGATCAAACACATTTGGAGGCATGTTTCAAGTCCTCAGAGACAATTGGAGATGTGATTCATTTTGTTCGGTCTTCGATAAGCCTGCCGCAACTTCCATTCCGGTTATTTACTAATCCGCCTAAACACTTTTATACTGACACATCTGCGTCACTTGTGCCGACATGTAAATTTAGTCCCAGGACACTGTTGTTCTTTGAATGGAATCATGATTCAGGAGTGCCCAAGGATAAATTTCCTCAAGAAGGAATAATCAAGCAAGAAATGCTTACTGGTGGAAAGTCAATCATGGAAGCACCTGACGTGAAACTTGATATGATCGAATCGGTGAGTGGTGAAGGTAAAGGAAATGGCAAGCTGAATAATACGGGGGAAGAAAAGAAGAAGACATCTTGGTTAAGTAAAGGGAAAGGCCCACTTTCACAGCATCAGAAATCTACGTTGATGAAATTTGTAAAGACGACAAAAAAGTAGTTGAAAAAAGCTCTGGTTTTTTCTTGTTAATAGATTACTCTAGTTTATCAAAGTTTACAACTTTGTCTTGCTATTTTTTATTTTATTTAGACTGTATATACATATACGCTTGTTTGCAAAGTTAATCCCACTACGAGTAACTAACAAGATCCCGTGTAAATTTTTCTTTGCATATTTTTTGTTTCCTCAGTTGAATATATTTGTTATATATATATATATATATATATATATATGAAATTTTGAAAAAGTGTTTTTATTCCATCAACTCAGAGAGAACAGGCATTTAAACATTTTAACAGTACTCTTTCAAAAATTTGTCATGTAGCTAATTCTCGGGAACCACGTTATTTTTAAAAACGTTAGGTATTTCTCAATTGGAATTATCATAGTAGTGTTACAATTCTAAACAATAATGTTTATTTAGAAAGAAATATTATAATCATAGTTGCTAATGTTTTAAAATTTTTGAAAAGGAATAATTAAAAACATTAAAAAAAAAAGAAAAAAAAAAAAACTGGAAAATTAAATTAACCTTTCTCGACAGTTTGGAAACAAGAAATAAATAAAAAAAATAAAAAATGTTAATGATGATTTTATTTATATACATGAGTTAGGCGTATAATGATTATTATTACAAAGTTTCAAACAGTCTTTATCTAGAACTGAGTTTGTTTTTGTTCAGCCAACAAAAACTGCGCCAAAATATCTTGAGTCTCATTCACATAATCGGCATAATCCACTTTTAAATAAGTACACAATGCTTGGATAAGTACTTCTGGTTTGATTTTGAGTTTTGCAAGCTCGTTTGAGACTTGTGAAGTGGTACTTTTATTGCCGTTGCTGCTGCTAGATAATGAAGTAATCAGTCTATCAAAAACTAGTTCATCATTTTGTCGCATGTTTCCGCGGTTATTTTTATCACCAAATGATAATGAGGTCTTTTTGCCAGTCCTTTGGGCAGCCCGTGTTAGCCTAAAGCAAACCAAGGGATCCAGCGCAATTCCATTAGAGTTCGCTATATACAAGATGGTTGCAAAAAGCTCGGGATACTGGCCGGCCCGTAAAAAAGCATGTGTTGCTGGTTCATAGACATCCATAATTGGTTTGAAATCCTTGGATTGCAACATTCGAATAAATAATGACCTTAAATCGGCGTCAATCGGTTCTTTACCGCCCTTTCCAATAGCACTAGAGGCGCTCCGGTAGTAGTCACGGATAATTGTCCAAATCACACGGTACCCTTCGCTTGAAAACTGCTGTCTGTTTACATTAATGGCTTCATTCAGGAGCTGGAAAAATCCCAGGAAATCGCGGGACCTGTATCTGTAGTAAAATAGCGCCAGGGAAGTCGACTGGTCGTGGGGTATGTGGTGCTGAGCCATGCGATCCAAAATGCTTAGAACAAGGGAATGCTTGTTTCTGCGCGCAAAGTATTGAATAAATAGCGCGTAGTGCATGCTCAAGGGCGCTGGAATTTTGACCTTGTTTTGAGACAAAACAGCAGAGTCGTCAGCAGATTGCTGCGATAGAGTTACAACATAGCCAGATGATCCATTGGTTTCCATGTATTCAAGAACTTTAAAGGCGAAATCGGCTCTGCCTCTCGCCAAAAGACTTTTCAAAACACTGTGAAATACAATAGGCGGAGGCGACAAGTTCCTTAGAAGCATGGATTCAAGGACTTGAAGGGCACTGTCAAGTTGATCCATGTTTGCCAGTGCTGAGATCCAAATTGTATAAAATCTCTTGCTGTCCAGTAATGCCGGGTTAGCTTTCGAAAGACTGTGAATGACATTAGTTAGTAATTTTTGCTGATACATGGGGTCATTGGTAGCTGGACTTTGGACACTGGTTGGACTTGCAATGTCAAGCATGGCTTTCATATGTGACTCTTCTAACCGTGCGATATTTCTTGAAACTATTTCCAACGTCTGTAAAATTGTATCCTGGGGGATTTCGACGCCAAACTCACAAAGATTCTGAATGATGATGACGGAATAGGAGCTGTGCAGATTTTTCAAAAAGAGGTCCAGAACCTGTACCAAATCCTTTTTTGAAGGAATTGTTTTCTTGTTGAACAAAACCTCTGCTTCTTCAGGGGTCAAGTCGCCTATTATGGACTCGGGCTCAGTGGGAATTACTAAGGGCGTTGTGGATGAAGATGAAGATGAAGATTTGCGCAAAGCTGAAACCATGTACTGATACCATTCCCAGGCCTTGTCCGCTTTGCGCATGGTAAGGTATTGTTGAATAAACCTAATTGCTACTTTTGGAGGAACGTAGTCAAAGGAATTTTGAAGCTCACTAGCTAATTTCTCAGCTTTGGCGAGGTCGTGCGCCTCTTGATAGAGACAAGCACCAACTTCAAGCCACCAAATTGAATTTTGGACGTCTTGTTTCGATCGCCTAGACTCCCAGATTTTAATCGCTTTGCCAATATTACGTGACTTGGTTAGCGCCGATAGGTAGTCTACTTCGTTGTAGGGATCTAGGCGGACAAGCTGATATCCGTACAAAATGTCGCCAACAGATTTGATTGCAAGACGACGGGCGCGTGCTGACTGCTGGGCTTTGGCGAGCTGAAACAAAATAACCAAAACTTGTAGGGGTGGCTCGACTTTTGGGTCAACGGGAATTTTTCCAAATATTTTGACTGTACTCCATAGCTTGACATAGACATTATTATTATTACTATTAATATTGTTGTTGTTATCAACAGCAAGTTTTGCTGCATTGTCCGAATCGTCACCGTTTTCTTGTTCGATGATTTGCTCGACCATTTGTGTTAGCACTGCAATAGCGGTTTCATAATCTGTGACTTGTGCATTATCATCGTTCAACGGCGACAATGAAGACCCGTCAAGATTTCCAGCCGAGCTCATATCCACGGCTTGAGAAAGATAATCATTTAATCCATCTCCATATTCGTCTATGAGTGATTTCACTCGCGCTTGCTCGTCTGGAGGCATGTTTGGTAAAATCTTTTTCAAATCTTTGACATTTCTAATAGCAGGCGAAAGAGCTCTTACTGCATCTTGTTGTTGTTGTTGTTGTTGTTGTTGCCGCTTAGATTTAGTTCCTCTTTGAAACTGCGATTGAGATCTAGGCGATGCCCTTCTAGCAGATCGCCCATTATTAGCTGAAGCACCCAAAGATGAAACCGCCGCTCCTGCTGTCTTTACCAAAGACAATGTCAATTTACCAGCCCGGTCATCACTTGCTCCATTAGAAAGTGTTCGCACATACCTCACGCTTGTAAACCTGTCAAAAGAGGTCCTCAAAGCCCACACTTTTGTAAATGTTTTAACATTTAATACAACTGCCTTTGAACGCGAGTTAAACAGGCATTTCATCATTATTCAAAAAGCTCCCCCTCCTCACACAATTTGGCTGCTGTTGCTTTTATTTCTGGTTCTTTCCCTTTTGTTTTTTTTTTCAAATCATCAGTTCCTCCCTAGTTTATACACTTTTCAATCATGAAAATGGGCTCTCAATCGTATACTCTGTGGACTGGTACGGAAATGACTTGATATGGCCGTTGGAGAAAAATTGTGTGCCCTAACCTTTATTACGTTAGTAAATGCTTTATATTAGGTCAGAAAATATATGAGATAACAAATCGTTATAAAAAATAAGAAAAAATAAAAAACATGTAAAAAGCAACAAAAAAAAAACTCCCTACCCTTGCAGATATATATGGGAACCACATTGTATGGTTGATAACCAGCATGGTCCATGCGAATATCATCACCAACAGCCATTTTCATAACGGGTTTAGTTGGTGACTTTTGTGCAAACATTTGGATGGAATTCAAATGTCTTAGTCAACTTCAACTAGAACTTTAACTTCCAATATGAATTTGCCAACCTTGTATTCCTCAGATGATTTAAACGCTTTATCATACGTCCAGCCCACGGTATGATCACAGTAGTTGCAGGAAATGTCTCTGACGATAAAGTCGCCAGTTAGCATGCTTCGTTTTGATGGATCTGAATATGTGATGTTGACGCTGTTAAGAAAGAAGCATTAGCACAGTGGCTCCCTTTGTTTCCTTTTAGATTAGAAAACTCACACATTGTCAAAGAGGTAGGCTTTTCCCAATTGCCCCCGAAAGTCCTAAACGTATTAGCGTAGCACAACTTGTGGCTCTTGTTCAAAGAGGATGAGGAAGAAGATGAAGCAAAAGACTCACTCACTTTGGAAATAATGTTATCTTTGATTGAAAGGTGAGTATGGCAATACTTGCAGCCATAGATGTGAGTACCATGCAAATACGTATTAAACTTGACTCCCATGATGAAAGAATAAAGGCCTCTCAGGAAATAACTTGCAAACCAACTTATTCTAATTTATCTTCTTTTTGTTTGTTTTAAAAGAGAGCCAAACAGTCAGCACAAGAGAATTATAATTGCGGGGGGGAAAAAGGGAAATCCCTTGTGATATGTATATGTAGTATAAGTTTGTTTGTTTGCCTTCGTCGTCCTAGATAAAATAATAAAGAAAAGAAAGAAGAAGAGAAAAAAAAAGTATATAGATTGCAAAGAAGGAAGCAAGAGAGAAGAAATCGGGGCATCCAGTCTGTTTTTTAATCTTTTCCGTGGAGGTTTGGGTTGACTTTAAACAAAAAGTATGATACTTCTTCTTCTTTTCATTCCCCCCGAAGCTTCAATGGTCTATAGTTTCAGTATTAACTTGTTGTTATTTCATGCTCAGGTCTTGCCGGTTCTGGTTCTTTTTGGGTTGCCACCAGAAAGAAGTTTATTATCATCAGACCCTCCAAAATTCTGACTCGTAAACCTCACGCACTAAAAGAAAAAAAAAAAAATAAAAAAAAAAAAAAAAACAACAATAATCAAAATTAAATCACCCAAATTGCCCAATTAAAAAATAAAAAAAATAATAAGTCACACAAGAACAAAATAAAAGAAAAATAACAGTAAACAAAAACTAAAAGAAAACCAGGTATAGAAGAAGAAGAAGAAGAAAGAAAAAAAAGAGAATTTACATGACAAACCGAAAATCACGCTGCTGTTGCTGCTGATGCTGCAAAATCTGTTGCCGTTGGACCATAGTGACAGGGTTCAGTAAATTGTTTGCCATTTGACCTTGGACCATTGGAACCACTGGAACCATTACGGGAATAGCTTGAGGAGGACCCGGTAAAACACCCGCTGCTCCTGCTACAGGTACTACAACTTGAGCAGCTGAAGCTGCGGCTGCAGCTGCCGCAACAGCCTTTGCCTGGTGCTGCAGCGATCCGGGATTTGCCACGGCTACTGACACGTCGGCGGGAGTGGGATTGGTATTAATTATGCTTTCAAACGCCTCTTTTGACAAGCCTAGCGGGCAATCCTTGTGTTCAAGGAGAATGGACTTTAAACTGACCACTTGCTCGCATAGATTTGCGACCTGTGCCGTTAAGTTGTCATTTTCTGATGAGTAGTATTCCACCTTGGCCTGGAGGTTTTCTAGCCATTGCTTTTTACGCTGTCGGCATTTCAGGGCGGCCACACGGTTACGCTCCAAAAAGGATTTGCGCTTTTCGTCCTCGGTCAGCTTTTTACGGCCAGCGCCAGAGGGCGGTGACGGTGGTTCCGGAGAACCCATCATGTCATCGTCAAAGACGCCGCTAAATTTACCTGCTTTAATTCCTGTAGTAGAGTCCAGCAAAGGCTCCTTTTTCACAGACTCTTTCAATCGCTTGGATCGCGCCTTGGCTTGCTTGGTTGCCGACTTTGGCGCCGGCCGCTTGTCCCCTGTAGTTTCCTCGCCTGAGCTCGAGCTCTTTCTCAGCATGTAGAGCGAGTTGGCTGCATCTGTCGGATCACTACCGGAAAATCCTGTGCTAGTCTTTCGCAATTGCCCGTCCTGTCCATTGTGCTGCTCTTCTTGCTGTAGCTGCTTTTCTTGTTGTAGTTGTTGTTGTTGTTGTTGTTGTTGTTGCAAAAGCTGCTGCTGCTGGTGATTGACGATCGCAACAGTATTTGCGGCAATGGCCTGAGTGAGGCCACTGGGAATACCACTGGAAATACCACTGGGAATACCACTGGAAATACCACTGGAAATACCACTGGGAATACCACTGGGAATACCACTGGGAATACCACTGGGAATACTGATAGTCGATGATGGGACTGGAGCAGGCACTGGTATTGCAGCAGGAGCGAGAGATACAATATTTGCTAGCGGGGTCGGAGGTAGGAGCTTATCCTTGGAAACAGTTATTAGAGGGGGGATTGTGGAAGTGGGATTTGTGGTGGTAGTAGCCAAGCCCAGGGGAGTAAGGCCAGTTGATCCCATTAGAGAAACGGGGTCAGTGTTGAGGTTGAGTATGGCGTCGGCGGAGGCGCTGGCAGCCGAAAATAGTCCGGCAGTTCCCGGGGTGAGGATCCCGCGAGTGAAGGGAGAGAGAGGTCCAGAAAGTCCCTGCGATGCAGTTGGGTCGATGTGGGTGTTTGCAACAGTTGTAGTAGTGAGATTAGACAAGCTGCTTAGGCCATTAGGTAGCGGAACCGCGTGGTTCATGGCTGGCGGCAGGTTGTTGAGGCCTTGTGGCCCAGGAAGCATTGCAGGCGACAACGGGCCAGAGCGAAGCGAGTTAATCCATGCAGTGCCTGGAGTGACTAAATTAGGCGCTAGTGACTGAGGTGAGGATATCGATGCAACTGGAGGAAGCAGATGCCTTCTACCACCCGGCGTTGCAATATATTGCGGCAAGGTCGGGGCCGCCACGGTGGCAGGCCCATTACAAGCAGCAGCAGCAGCAGTAGTAGTAGTAGTAGTAGTAGTAGCAGTAGCAGCCTGCGGGTTGGCTGCGGGTGCAGTTGTTGTACTGGATGTTGAATCTTCCCGTTTCTTAAAAGAAAGTTCGAAGGGGTTTGGTTCTAGGTCCAGCGAGAGCTTGGGTGCAGCGGGCAGTGAGAATGGGTCAGCCGCCGCCGAGTGAATTCCTGCAGAAGTGGCTGGAGTCAGTTCATTTAGCGACGTGGCAGTAGTTGAAGAAGTTGTGGATGGCGAAGACTGGGAAAGGTCTTTTGAGGTGCTCGCTGAAGATGAACGGGAGCTGGTTGATAGCATACCGTTCATTGGGTGCGTCCGTAGTAATATATACTTCTTTTTTTTTGTGCGTGAGAAAACAGAGCGAAACAGTAATTACCTTGGTATATGATGCGCTTTCCTTCCAAATGGCTTCTGCGTATCCAAGTATGGAAATTTCAAAGGAAAGTCCCTTTTTTTAAGTTGATTTTCTTTGCTGGATGGAGATGGAGGGGGAGAAGTGGGTGTGATTGTAGATGATAATAGTCAGGATCTCACAAAAGAACTTTTTTTTTTTGCTGATGAAAATAAATGACGATAGCGCGTTGAAAGGAACACTGAGACGAAGAGAAATTCTAACGCCAGGTGAAAAGAGAAGCAGTTTTTTGTCTACAAGTCTTTTTTTTCTTGGTGTGTAAATATATAAATCCTTCTTTTCTATACTTTCAATGAATGGTGAAGTTTTTTTTTTGGAATGTTTTTGTCCTTACTGAAAATGTCCTCTTTTTCTTGTTTGTCTTATTACTTTCTCTTGCCAACCTTCTTTGTTTTAATGCGGCAATAGAATAGTTTGAATATCACCAGAATTAATCAAAAACCCCAGGTATTGTTGATATATCTCTTGGCTGGTAAAAGTGATTTGTTGTTATTTTGTTGTTTTGTTGATGATGATGATCAGTGGAACTCTCTTCTTCTTTACATTAAAGTTACGCTTTGGCGACTGGAAAAGAAATAAAAATAAAATAAAATGGAATAAACGAAGAAAAACCTTTTTAAATCTAAAGTCTTTTTTTTCTTTAATCGTCTTGTATTCCAGTTGGGGATCTGTGATGAGATTTGGAAAGCGAGAGTCTTTGAATGAATTTGTATTATATTTTTTTTTTTTTTTTTTGTTGATTTGAACTTATGAAATGGTGATGAGGAGGAAAAAAAAAATTTTTTGATTGAGAGAAATAAAAAAAAAAAAAAAAAAAAAAAAAAAA
>JAKVQY010000149.1:0-24201 GCA_030463045.1 Geotrichum macrosporum
CATTGGCAGTGGATAATAAGATTTTAATTATTGCGTAAGTAGTTAGTAATACAATATTTGTAATACCCATAGATGAATTTATCAAGTACTAAAATGTGCACGTGATACAACAATGCTCATTTACCACCGAATTTGCATAATCTTGTGTTTCCTTGAAACAAAATATGAACTTGACTTGGAATCCGCGCAAACAAAGATAAACCTCGTTTGCGGCAAGTTAAAGGGCCAATTTAGCACTTTTCCTTTTTATGAGGATTGGCTTTATTTGCGAAATTTCAAGATTTTCTCCCCCAATAACATGTAGTCTAAATGTCAGCAACAAAATAAGCATATTGAATAGCCCAAAACAAAAAAAGACCCCAAAAAAAACAGCCCATTTAAAATCTCGGGTGCTGGTTTCGGATACTCCACTACAAAGACGGTCACTGCGACTTGGACTGCTGTTTCTTTGCTCGGCCCAGAGGACTCTGGACGACTTTCCTTTCAACGCTGGTCCGGCAAATCCAACGCTAATAAGACTGCTTCAGATCAGCTTCATGCCAGCTTCTCCAGAAATTTCATTTTCATCTCTTGCTAAGCCCCACTGCTCAGCAGATGAACTTTAGCTTTGTTCTTGGTTCTCGGAACAGCCACAATTGTGACTAAAATCTTGCGTGCTTGATTCAACATTTAAGTCATGTATCTTTATCATAAATTTTAGTCTTGTACCTATGGATGTATGGACTCAAATAAGCCACACTGGCAATTTTCAATAAGCATGAACGCATAAAATGGTTTTTTAATTTAATAATAACATTGCGTGGCGTGAATAATTTGCAGCTAGATATTCGGAAACATTTTTTTTAGGCCAGTAGTTATGGAGTGACTGAAATACACCACTTCGCAGTATATATATATTACAAGAGATTTTCCTTGATTTTTACAATTTTTCTCTCCTCCTGCTAATAAGCTATTTTCAAAAACCTACTACAGTTTGTGCTCTATCTCATTTATTATTTATTACACTCTTCATATACCAAATAACGCAGACAATTGCAAAATTCATTCATCGTCAAGCTTCCCTCATAATAAGAGACAACTATTTCTGGAACCTCTTGCATTTCAAATAAAGAATCACAAGCAATCAAAAGTTTTAGATTCCGACTTAAGTTATCGATTGAAATAAAATAAAAATGTTGACTAAATCACTCCGCTGTATCTCTACTTCTACTTCTGCAGTTTCTAGATCCTTTACAACCTCAGCTTCATCCTCAGCAACCAGTTCCACTTCTTCGGGTCGCCATGTCTTGCTGTACATTGCTGTAGGAGTTCTTGCCCCCTTCGTTTTACCGTTACAAACTAGTCTAAGTACCGCTACTGGAGGAGGTGACGCAGATCGTGCGCAACAACAGAGACCTCATCCCGCTGCCTGCACATCCTGTTCTTGTTCATGAGAAGCTGGCGATAGCTAACAGTAAAAAGAACAGTTTCATTAAAGTCCAGGATCTTTTACAAGAAGGAAGAGCAGATGGGCCCTTTACCAGACCTTACTATTACGCTGAGATTATAGACCTGGGCTTTCATTATACTTCATATTCATGGTTTTCGGATCGATATTTAGGGCCCGACTTTTCAAATCTCTTGTTTGGACTGTGCCATTTCGGAAGGGCCACATCATTCTTTCTCAATATGCATTTATGCTTTATATTTTTGTTATCAATGTTTACCAGTTATAAGTTTTATTTTTTATTTAAAGGATGGTACTAGGAAGAAAAAAACAAAGGTACTAAAATACTAATATGGCAAACATGCCGTACTTTACTTTGAACAAAAATGACTTTTCATGGCGGGATCTGGGTTACAACAGCTGGCACGGCTGAGAGATATGTCTGTTTGTATTTGAACCATCTGGGTTGACTAAGCTGTTTAACTTGTTTGAACACGCAGAAAAGTTAATCCGCCACCTTTTACTTACAAAGTCGCTTCACACCATCTCCATTCCCTTCTCATATGATTGAATTTACGTTTCACGATAAAAATTAAAAAATGGAATCTTTGATTTGCAATCCTGTAGGTATAATAGTATTGCTCTCTTCATTACTCAAAAAATGTAAAACACAATCTTAGCCGTAGTGCGTGTGAGCTCCACTTACAACTTTGAGCTCTTTGCAGCCTTCAAAACTGGCTCAATGGCAGCAGCCTTCATGACATTACCCTTTACCTTTAGCTTACCAGACATGAACAACTTTTGGGCGTTTGCTTTACCAGAAACCAAGTTTGCAAAGTTCTCCTCAGTCAACGTCAAAGTGATATCAGCGTCTTCCTTGTCTCCCTTGCCAACTTCACCAGTTTTCTTGAGATCTAGGAACCAAGCATTAGTCTTCTTGTCCTTGTTGGTGAGTTTAAAGACAATGACAGCATTTGTAGACTTTATGGTCTTGTTGAGAAATGTCTTGTCGGCTTGGAGAGCTTGTTGAATTGAGTCAAAAGTTGTAGAAGATGGGAAAGCAGCTACAGAGTGAACATGTTAGTTACTATTACAGCTTTCAATAAAAATGCAAATTAAAACTTACGATCGGCCAAAGACATTGTGAAGATGTGTGTTCAAGGGTAAATAAGCAATAGTTGAAATTGAAGAAGTTGAAGAGAAAGTTATAGTAAGAAGGAGAAACTGTGTGGGGGGGAAGTCAATGCCTTTTAAATAAAATCTGAACTCCCAACCACATTTGCGGGTGCCAAAAGTCTTACCTGAAAAGAGCAAACAAAGTTTTAATTATCTCTTGTGTCAATATGGTCAATTAAAACAGGGTTTACTGTAGATTTGACCTCGGCGTGCGCATGAAAGTGTCATCACTGCAATCATTGAATTCACCGTGACAATGCTTAATTCCTAATTGCAAAATGAAAAGTTTTGCAATTGCAGCGTTTTAGAGCCGAGCAGACAGAAAGGTGTAATAATATAGGTGCTATTCGAGTAATCAGCAAGAAGAAAACAGCAAAGACTTGACGAGATTTTACCACATCAATTAATTTCTCTGTTGCTTTTGATTTCAAAGTTCAGTTGAAAACATTCTGTCCCCAAGTCACCAAGGCTTTGTCCCGAAAAATCCAAACGAAACCGTCTGCTACCCAAGGCCTTTATTGATTTCAAAACATATCTGACCCTAAAATTAACCCTCAACAGAAAAAAACATTAATTTCACTTCAAATTTAAATGGAACAATTTGAAAGAATGGAGAAACAAGCTCGGTGAGAAGGCAATTAATTTTAAAGGAAAACGTGGGGAATACCCGAACAAAATTATTCTTTCACATGCAATAATCTCTTCACAAGCTAGAATAAAGAATGCACTTGGGCTTCAATCTTGACTATTTAGCTCCGGATTCCGCATGCGATTGAAAATTTCAGTCACCATATAGCGGCGAAATGTTTTGTCTCTACTTCTGCACATAGTCTTTCGCGTTTACGATACTGTTGAACAGTGCTCAATTAATATTACAAACATGAATATTATAATAGAAATTTTTTTAACATCTGTTTCTAGGAATCGTGTAAATCAAATTCATAAACAAGTTAAGTAATATTATTACTTTGAAGGTACAATGTGATATTTTTCTTGGGCAAAATTAATAAAAATACAAGTTGGCTTTAGTCTGAGAAAAAACGCGTGCGCTAGAAACGAGGTTCACCAACCCCGAGCATGATAGTTAAAGTCGCCATTTAAGTCTTGATCCAAATCTTGCTTCCATGATTCTACTGTACCAGACCTCCCTTCCATGCGAGTCAATGAGGCCATGTCTACTGAAGTATGACGCCGTATCAGTTTGGAGGTTTCGGCCTCATTGCTCTTAGCAATTTTACGTGTAGTGTTCAAAACACTCACCTGTTTGCGTTCCCAGAGAAGGTTACGCCGCACAGATTCAGACAGCTCAGAAGCCAGCATGTTTCGTCGCGTTGTTCGGGGAGAGTGTAACTCGCTGTTAATACTAACCATCATTGAAGTAGAAGAAGGATTTTCAGCCGCCACTTTAGAAAGATTGGAAACAGGAGCCTGAGCTTTAGTCACATACGACGCATTCTTCTGTCCAACACGGGCTACTTCTTTAAGGTCTCCTCTAATTATTTGCCCTTCTTGACTTACTAATGGCGTAAAACTACCTTGATACTTCTGTTCTTCTTGGAGTTTTTCTGGGTTACTAAGAAACAAAGAAGAAAGTAAAGAAGAGCGAACTAATGGCTTGGGCTTGTTATCGTCACGCGAAAACGCATTGTCGCTGACCGACTGCGAATCACTCTCATCGTCTACTGAATCCCACGCAGAGTCGTCGTCTTCATCTTCATCTTCGTCATCTTCATCTGCTTCAGTATCGTCTTCTTCGACTGCTTGCAAAGGTTCATTATACTTGTGGTCCAATGACACAAGCTTCGATCTAGAATCGTGAACTGGGAATAGTGACCGACTGCCTGTCGCTGGAACGAACTGATTTTTTAGAGACGATTCAAACGGGCTGCGAGGAGAGAGCGAACTTGTCCCATTTTCACTTCCTGAAGTAGACGGCGATTCAATAAAAAACATGTTGCTTCTCGCAACTTTATCTGGTCGAGCTTTAGTCATTTCGAACAATGTAGAAGACTGAGATGGTATAGCCTTAGCGGGTGAAATCAGTTGTGCTGCAGAAGGGCGCCGCGAAACAGAAATCGCAGAAGGAGAAAATCCTCTTACGATAGACGTAGATGTAGAGCTCCTATTTTTGTACGTCAATCGTGATCCATTTGAATCAATTCCCTCAAAATCAGACCCTGATTCTGAATCTGCATCAGTGTCGTCGCAGATGCCTTCAGAATCAGAATAATCAGAATAAACCTCTTTCCTAGCTACTTGGGTATAATCACTAGTTTTAGCTTGGCTATTACTGCGTTGCGGAGGACCAGCCGTCGAAAATAATGATGCCGTTTTTCTTGCGTTGTGTTTCTCGAAAACGGAAGATCTGGCTCTTTGCAGCTCAGTAGATTCAGATTTGTTTAGTTGATGACTAAACATGTGGGAGGACGACACGGCTTTCTGGATGTTCGCCGGAGCGGGTGACAATTTTATACTCGTTGCTTCGTGTGTAGGTAGAGCTTCAAGACCCGTGGTAGTTATATGCGAATTGTGTTGAAAAGATGCTTGAGAATCGTTAGGGACAGCAGGTTTGGATAATAAGCCAGTATTGCTGAAAAGTGACTGACTTGTTTGAAATAATGATTCATGACGGGGGATTTGTGCAGATTTTTGAGAAGTAGATACTGGTACGGAAGGGGAATTAGTTTCCACTGGAAGAAGTGGACTAATCTGTTTCGCTTCAAGAGAAGTGGGATTGAAATTTGGTTCCCAGTGATCGTGATTTTCAGGATTAAACAGCTGAAGTAATTCCTTTAATTTCTCTGATGAAATAATTTTATTTCGCTGCCTCTTTTTAAGCTTGCTGTGTTGATTCAGCGGCAACTGCTTGAGACTTTCTCGCCTTGTATTTCGAAGAATTGTACATGAATGTGATGGTGAATATGCTTTAGTCATAAGTTTGTCGTTAGAGCCTCTTTGAGTAGAGGTTGTAGAGGATGATGCAGATGATTCAACGGAAGATGAAAGCTTTGGAACTTGACTCAACTCGGGCACTGAAGTAGAAGAGCGATGCTTACGTGAACTGATATTCAGATCATCTTGTAGATTAAACATCAGCTCTCTACTCCACATCCTCCACGAAATGTTCTCCAACCTTTTGCCATTTTCTAAGGAATCAGAGCACTTTGAAAATACAGTCCATAATGAAGCAACTGATTCCAAATCAGCAGGGTCCAGCAAATTGATGGTTTGTGGACCCAGTGTCAAAATAGATCCCGTGGTCTTGATTGATTTTGCTCTTTTCACTGAAGTAGCTGAGTCGTGATCATGATGGTGCGAGTCGGATGGCTTTCGGCCGCCGCACCGCAGGTCACATTGTATAGTCTCTCCACCAGTCGAATTGGGAGAAATTTGAGCAGACATAGAAGAAGACTGTATTTTAACTGCCTGCCGTCGAGAATTAGATTCATGAAAATCGGAAAGCTGAGTTGACTTGGTCTGGCTGAAGAGTGATCGTGTTTGAGGCCGTCGTTGTTGTTGTAAAAGTTGAGGTTGTGATGTGCCAGGCGCGTGTTTCGAGATGCCAGTAACGGTCGTCATTGTAAAGTTGCCAATATGCAAAAGTGTGGAAGAAGAGGAAGATGCAAATACGTCACAGATGCTTGAAACTCTTAGTTCAATATCTGCGAATAAACAATAAACAAGAGTCTTAACGACAGGAATATACACAAAAGATGGGATATAATGAATAGAGGAGTTGGTGAAAGGAAGGGAGGAAAATGGAATAGAGTTCAATGAAAGGAGCTTTTTTTCAGTGGTCCAAACATAATAAAATAAAATGGTGAAAAAAAAACAAAAAAAACAAGGTGACAAAAGTGGGCACGTGAGACCCTCTGCGTCACGTGAAAATGCGGCTGATCACTTGACCCCTCAACACCAACGAGTGAAGCGAATATTATCATTTTCTTTGGCCGCATGCAGTGTTGTGACCTCTTTAGCACTACGCTGAATATCTTGTCCCCTCTCAGTCCTGGAGGGAAACGCACCATTTGCATTTATATTTTATTATTGCTATTCTCAATTACTTATATCTATGTTAAACGTTTAGCAGTACCTATGTGCGTATTATTAACCTAACAATGTTAGTTGTCCTGTTATGACGATCTGAAAATATAACGGAATCTTACCTTAGTCGCAAATCTGAGAGAGTTAATTGTTTCGTTTGCGTGAGTTTGGAGAGGTGACACGTTCACAAGCATAAGGGTTTTGGAATTACCAGATAGCGAGTACTGAAGAAGGTATGTTAACTAGATTTGAAAGTCAGCAATATCCGTCATCAAGATTGAAATTTTGAAACTTACCTTGGAATTTCGGTATGGAATGTGTGATCCGTCTTTGGCGCTCCCTAGTGCGCAGATAACATCACCAAGAGAACTTAAACTTTTGTTAATTGCCTGGGTCTCTTTCAGTCGGTCGCCAGTGGCTTGAGAATGAGAAAGTCTTTCGGAACCAGCCAAGTCAATCAGGTTCAATACTCCATGATGAGCTTTACCGTTGAGCTTATTAAGACCAGTTAATCGCAATATGAATACACTGTGAGACCGGGAGGACCTCTCGTTTGCCATAGTGGCGGCCACCGACCGGTTCCGTGACGCTTTTTGCAGTATATACGCAGCATGCTTAGGACTCTCGAGCTTTACAGTCATAAGTCCCGTCACCACCGTCTGTTTCTTGGAAGGGTCATGCCGGATTTCATACTTTAGCTTGTCAAAGTCTTCTGATTTACCTAACAAGTCAAGAATCTTTTCATTGTAAATTTCAAGAAATTCTCCGTGATATTCATATTCCCAACCTGTCTCTTTCAAAGCTTCCGCATATTCAAAAATCTGATTAATTGCTAAAGGGATGATTCCGTTAGCAGCTGAGGACATTGTAAATGTCTTTCCAGAACCTGTTTGACCATATGCAAATATGCAAACATTGTACCCGTCTAAAGCGCTTTGCACCAGCTGCGACACTTCATCAAACACATTTTCATTAGAGGCCGCAGGGCCAAAAACTCTGTCAAACGTGAATGAGTGGATGCGGTTTTGAGTTTCTTGGTCAAGTGTAGGAATTCCACCAATATTAGGGACTGCAACTTGAAGCTGCCGCCCTTCTTCCTCGTCATCTGGAAAATTCAACTCGACAGACCTATCTTCATTGTGTAACAATGGCCGCACTCGGCAAAACACTCGAATATTTCCTTTCAGTTCTTGCAACTGATTGTGGAGTTTCCTCCTAGCTGTCTCTGCGCGTAAAAGCTTTTCTTTAGAAACCGCCCGCTCTTCCTGAATGTTCTCAAAACTGAGTTCCAGTTCTTTCATGGCCTGATCCTTTTCCCTCAGCTTTTTTTCCAAGCTCTGGATTTGGGTCTCATACGAATGTACGTTATTTTCAGTCTCAGTTTGATGATCGTAAAGATGAGTCTACCATGGTTAGAAAAAATAGCTACACATTTGCAAAAACACACCTTTGTTGATTCCATTTCTGCAATCAAAAATTCATTTCTGGTCTTTAAGTCGCTTCTTTCATGCTTCAAACGATTATTTTCGTCTCTTAGTAGGGCTCTTTCCAATTCTAGTGCGCTAATCGTTTGACCATATAGTGTCTCTGTTTCGTCAAACTTCGCTTTACTCGAGGCTCTTTCATCTTCCAATAAACGCGTAAGTCTATTCTCCGTTTCTAAAAAACATTTTTTGAGTGAATCATGCTGTTGGCTCCAGGACGACTTATATTCTTTCTTGTATTGATCTAATTCCGTTTGAAACTCTGTCCTGTATTGAATCTGTAATTGATTGACGTTTTCTTCATGTTTCTGGACTAAATCTCTTATTCTCAGTTCATTTGCGTTCGAAATCCTCTCCTCGGAAAGCTTGGAAGAATGCTCTAACTCCCTAATCTTCAGGTCTTTTGAGTATGATGATTTTTCAAGTTCAGAGATCATTTCTTGAAGTTTCATTTTAGACAAGTCAAATCGAGATATCTCATTCTGTAATGTCATAACTTGATTGACTAATTCATTTTCTCGCTGTTTTTGTAATCTAATCATTTCTTGAGCCATAGATAGGCTTTTGTTCATATCTTGGTTTGAGATTCCACTATTTTCCAAACAACCAGAGTAAGAGTCCATTGAAATTTGTTTGGCACTACTGCTACTTCTAGATCTTGCATGTGATGGTATTCGAGAAGCATAGCCGGTAGAGGATCTAGGCCGTGATATATTAGAGCCCTGGCTTGCCACGAGAGGCGGTGGTGGCATGGAGTTGATCGCGCTACTTGGAGTAACTCCAAGAGAAACTCTAGAAGAAAGCTTGGGGATACTAGAGTGACTAGTGGGGGCCATAGCTAATTTCGGACGAGAGGAATATATGTTAAAATCGGTCATAATGGAAGCCGTCAGAGGAGAGAAAATATTGAGATGTAGAGGGTCTAAGGTACAATCGAATGCTAGTCTCAGGATTGATATTGTTTACATTTCGTTGCTGCAACAACAAAATTCACGTGACAAAATGAATTGTATTTCTCAAACTTTTCTGATAGCGGTAGTGCCCTTGTCCGCACACATTGTAACAAGAAATGTGGAAAATTACAAAAAATATCATTTCCATGTCAACGTTCTTTGGTTCATCAATTTTTGCTGTATTTTTGTATTAGAAATTAGAGGCAGCTTATATACATTGTCAAACTCTCTACTTGAAGCTATTTGGACTCAAAATCTCTTGCTTGGAGATTGCGAGTCATGGCAGGCAATGCCACACGGATACCATCAATATCTTTGTCCATATGAATTTGACATCCTAGCCTGGATGTCTCCGTGAGGCCAAAAGCAAGATCCAACATGTCGTTCTCATCATCATCTGGTTCCTCCATTCTGTCATAATATTCAGGATCAACAACGACATGACATGTAGAGCAGGCACAAGAACCGCCACAAGCACCCTCCATATCCAAGTTATTGGCCTGTGCTATATCAAGTACATTATCTCCCTTGGCTACTTCATAGGTCAACTGCTCCCCTTCTTTTGTAATGAATGTAATCTTGAGCTCCTCGCCAGGCTTGGGAGCGTGAAGATGACCATGGGAGACAGGTTTCGAAGTGAATATTTGGCGAGCATTCATTGGTACTGTGGACTGGCGGTCCAAAGAAGGAAGTCCAATAGGAGCCATTCTTGATCTCACAGGTGAAAAAATTCTCCATAAATTTGAATACACAAATCTTGACGAAGGAATAGACATCTTTGATGTTTGTATCGGCTTGAAACAAGCAAGGAGACGTGAATTTTGGCCGGTTGCAAGTCTGTGAAAACAATTCCAAGCGATCAACTGGAGAAAAAAACCTTTGCTTACGTAATTTGAAATTGGTCGAGCTGTAAGCCAAATTGGTTGCCACGCATAAACCGCCGCCCAACTCCATCATTTATACCCACCATTTGGAGAGCAAAGCTACTTTAAAACTACTTGTCACTATTGTAAAAATGTCGAATATAGATGGGAATTCGTCGACTGGATTGTTTCAGAACTACGAATCTGACTTCCAACTAGCATATGATGAGCTGGTTCAGAAATTAGAAGAAATCCCGACTTTATCTTCAGGTAGTTTCTCTCTAAGAATTTATAACAAGTAACCCCACTAACTGCCCTTTTTTCAGACCAGAGAAAGAAAGCAAATGCCGCTGCTGAGCGTATTATTGAAGAGACCTATGAAATCGTAAGATAATTTTGAGTGTTGGCCTCGAATTGTAAACTTACAAACCTTTTTTTTATTTTTTTTAGCTAGACCAGTTGTCTGTTGAAGTCCAAAATATCCCTTCTTCGTCTAGGGGACAATACAATTCAAAGCTGAGGGAATATCGCTCAAATACTGACAAAGCTAAGAGAGATTTGGTAAGAAAATGCGGCAGTCAAGGTTCATATTCTGACCATGAGTAGAAACGTGTTATCGAAGCTTCCAACAGAAGTGAGCTCTTTGGTGTTCAAGACGGTGCATCAGATGATATTGCTCTTGACCAACGTCAACAATTGCTTAGTGGAACAGCCAGTCTTGAGCGATCCAGCCAGCGATTAAGAGACTCACAACGTATCGCCAATGAAACAGAGGGAATTGGAGCCAACATACTCACAGATCTCCGCGGGCAACGTGAGCAAATAGTAAATGCTCGAAATACCTTAATGGAGGCAGACGGCTATGTTGACAAAAGTATTCGCACACTAAGGAGCATGGCTCGCCGGTATGGGTTTTGACTGATTTCCTTTTGACTATCTCTAATCCTCAGTTTTTTTTAGAATGGCCACTAATAGAATCATTACGGTAGCAATTATTACAATTTTAGTCATCCTAATTTTACTGGTCATTGCTAGCAAGTTCTGGTAGAACGTTTCGTCAGCTTAAATATTTGATTTGTCGGGGCTCTGTTGTTCTTTCATAGCTGCTTTATGCCTATACCTTGTTTTCTAATTATTCTAGCCTCTTCCTTATTTCACTAGTATAGATGTCCCCCTTGTAATCTTTATGGTTTTTTTCATGCAGATAGATTATTGGGATGAGCTTTAAATCTCACTGTTTAACCCGTACCCATATTTTCTTCTAAAAACATAAAATCAAACTTCAGGTCCAGCACTTAACCATACACAAAGGGCCTCTAAATTATATTTCACTCTAATTGAATACTTCATATACGTGTATGTTTGTATTACCTTTCTGATCTTTCAGTTTTGCTAACCGTATCAAATATTACCAGATTTGTCAGGTTCGACGTTGACTCCATTTGTCTTTTAGAACACATGCCATGCAAGCCAACCCGAATTCATCTGAGAACACGCAAAGAGAGATTGATATTAGTGGCGACTTAAGTGACTCAGTACCGTTTTTTCATCATGATCGAAATCATTCTTTACCAAATGCATCTTTCCAGAATGACTCCAGCCCCTTGAAAGTAAAACTTAATAGAGCTGCCACCGTCTCCAAAACCGAAAACTTGAATCAACTTTCCGAAAATCAACTGTTCAACCGAGATTTAACAAGTTCTATAGATGTTTACCAACAATACGGGAATCCAGAAATTCAAATTCCCGTGTCTGCCCCATTTGATACGGACATTCACAACAATTCGGGAGCGAATGGAAGTATGCCAATAATTCATGCTGTGCCCTTGCCGATGGTAGACCTTGCTCCGACCCCAGTTTCCATCCCAGATCTTCAGTCAAGTACAGGCTTTGTACAACCTTTATCAACAGTCATTCCTTACGAAGACCCTTCAATAAGGTCGATTCCGTCAACTTCATCGCAAACCAAATCCAAAAATACGAATGATGGGAAGAACCCCTCTGAATATGCTTTGCACATTTTATTCACTCAGGTTTGTTAATTCTAAAGTTATCAAGTGGGAGCTGCTAACATTTTTCAAGTTTGTTAGATGTGCAGAAAAAAAACTTAATCTCTGTCTAACATATTCAATTGAAACTGAACCGCCTGTGAGAGAAATCCTTGGTCAGGGAGTTGACCCTGTGTTTGATAGGGCGATTTCATTGCTTGGAGATACAGCCCGGAGAAAGCCTAAGCCGGTCATAGATTCTGTCATGTTTTGGAGAAAAACAAAGTCTGAAGCCGCTGCCCAGGCGACCTCAGAATTGAACCATACCTTAAATGCCCACCGGAGAGTAGGGTCGCGTGCAGAATTTTTAGATCTAAAAACTAATGCTCATATTGAATCTCTACGCAATGATGAGGTTGAAGCCGATAGGAAAAGCTTGATTAGTATATTCATATTATGTCGAGTTCTGATGGAAATAGTTACTAAAACTCCGCAAGAAGTTTTAGGAGAAGATCTAAGCAGCAAGTTAGAGGAAATTGTCTTTAAGCAATTAAGAGCGACTGATCCTAATATATTTGCGAACAGTACAATCCGGGCGGCAAACTGGGAATTGTTTGCTGAGCTATTAGGAAAGATGTCGACTTCTCGGTTCATGCGTGTTGGTGATGAATTTATTGCAGAGCTCGAAAAGTACACAGGTCTTTTGAGTCGAGAGAGAGAGGCAAATGTTCAGCTTATTATTAATGGCATGAGATACTTAAATATACAACTGTATCCCATGGATTTACTTGAAGATTGTGCTGAGTTCCTCATTTCACTTAGCAAATTTTTTGGCCTTGCCCAAAACTCCAAAATTAAAATTGCTTATGCGGAGGTGCTGAATCAAATCCTGCTACCCGTTGCTGGAATGGCTACCGCTGAACTAAATTATCCCACTTGGGCAAAGGCCATGGAAGGCTTATATCAAAGAGCACATGAATTAAGCATAAAGCCAAAATTTTGGAATCACGGATTTCCTCTTCTTGTCTCTATTCTGTGTGTTTCTCCTCAGGAATTTTATGCGACGAGATGGGCATCTCTACTTGAATCTAATTCTTCTAAATTTAAGGACAAGAGTCTTCGCCGCATACTTATTGTTTCTGTCACGAGGCTTCTTTGGGTATTTCTCTGTCGGTTTACAGAATCTCTGAATAACACTACGAAAAAGCTGGATCTCATCTGCAAGCCGTTAATTGGCCCGAGTAGCAAAAAATTATGGACTTATGTCGATTCCGGTTTTAGTACTATTTTCACTTACATGATTCGGGTTATTGGCCGGGGATATCTTCAGTATGCACTTGAGCATATATTTTTCCAGCTTATATTTCTTGGTCCTAATGTAAGTCCTGACGGTGCGAATTATTTTTCACTAGAAAGCGTCGCTCATGACCGAACGATTATTGGCATCCGCGCCTACCTATTTATCCTTAGTGACATGGATGATACTCACAGACCTGAATTTCCTACGGATGCTATTCTTGACAACTTACCCGCCTACCCTACTATCAAGATGAACTCATCTTCTTCGGTAAATTCTCATAATTCATTGAAGCAGTTTCACGAAGAGTTTGGTCGTATGCTGGGCAGGATGGTACAGCTCTGTGATACTCAATTGGGTTTTCATGCCTCTATCAGCGAAGAAAAGCCTCTTATCTCCAACGCAATAAAACCTCAAATGACTTTTCACTTTGGCAGCGAAAATTCTTTCCAGACTCAAAAGCAGGGCCTTTTAGAATTTTTTGGTGTAGTGCTCGAGGCCATTCCTTGGTGCATCCCTCCTAATATCTCTATGCCCAAACTTGTTGAAATGCTCGCGCGAAATGCTGTTAATCCTGACACTAACATCGCGAGCACATCTGCAAGAGTATTGAAATCTCTTATAAGAGTTAAAGATCCCAAGGCAATTATTCCTGTAGTTGCTAAGTATCTTTTCACTGTTGACAGCAAGATATTTGCAACGTATAATGCTTCATTTTCGTCTCATTCCGACTTTAAGATTCTTATCAATCTGTATATTGAGCTCCTTCAAATTTGGATTGACACTATTCAAGAAAAAATTAGTTCCAGCGAAGAGAATAATGGAGAAGACCTTAAATTAAACAGCTTATGGACAATTATTGAAGAAGCTGAAGGTAATGGTTTGTTCTTCATTTGTTCTCTGGATCGTACAATTCGTCAATCGGCAATAAAGATATTGCGATTGACTGCTGAGTTTGAGAATGTTATTCTTGGAGAAAACAGTGAAAATTCATCTATTGGGGGTCTTGAAAATGAAGAAAAGAAGTCTTCTACTAGCATTTCTTCTAGACTTATTCATTTGTTTGAAACGACCGATCCTTTACTGGTGTTCAAGTCTTCCAATCCTCGCATTAATTTGAGCGGGCCAGAGCGTCGCAGACTTCATAAACTTCATGGAATGAAAAAAGAAGGATTAGTTCGTTTAGCAGAATCAGATTATGGTGTTGACACTGCTTTGTGGCTGAAAATGTTTCCCCTTGTGATGAGGTTGTGCTTTGAAACTTATCCTATCCCTGTTGCACTTTGCCGCAATACTATTTGCGGAAAGCTTGTTCAAATGCACGAGGCAGTACTTGAATTCAGCAGAAGCCAGACTGTTGGCTCGACTTCTGCATTTCACCTCAAACATCCGATGCGTACACACCCTGAAATCGTTGTTGAACAGTGGAGAATATATCTTATTGTTGCTAGTACCACTTTAACACAAACCGAAGAGCAAAAGCTTCATGTACCTGAAAATCCGACTCAGCATGGTCGAAAAAAGTCAGTTCAAAAAGTCACCATACATCACCAAAAAATTACTTCGGCAAGATCTGTTTTTAGGATGGTGATCCCCTTGTTTGGAGTGGAGCATCCCATTATTCGGGATGCGATTGTTACAAGTTTAAGTTCCGTCAACATAAACATTTACAGGACACTAATCGAGTGTCTACAGCCTGCAATTTATGGCTGGAAAGAAGAACTCAAAACTTATAATAGACGTGATGTCTTCATCAAAGCCAAGCTAGAGCGGATTGCAACAGAAGTCACACACGTTCTTAGTTCCACAGCACATTTTTTAAAAGACAAAATTGTTTACGAAGACGAATGGATTATATCTAAATTGCTTAGTTTTCTTAGCGAGCTCAAGAAATTTCTTGGGCGACCAGAAACACAAACTGATCCCAATTATCAAAGGCTTCGTTGTTATTTTGCGTCACTACTTGAAAGTTTTTATACTGGTGTCAAAAAAAGTAGTACTGCGTTTGAAATGTTTTCTTATAATATGCGAGTCGAATACTTTGTTTTTATTGAGGAATGGTGCCGATGCGGGAAAAACTGGAATCTTTGTAATGAAAGAGAGGATGCGATGAGACGGGTTGTTCTTGGACGAAATAGTTCTCGGCACGATGAAGGATTGATCCTAGCAGCCCTTGAATTTGAGAAGAATGCTCTTCAACGTACTGTTCTTAGCGCAATGGCTGCATTATGCCATGGGCAAGTTGATTCAAACAATCCATCTGATTTCAGCCTTCCAGTTTTGCTTTCTTGGATAGAATCTGTTTTCCAGTCATCTAAGGATAACACCAAAGATGTGGCAAAAAGGGCTTTGAAGAATTTACTTGAGACAAACACAGAGGATATTGTAATTTTCAAAGAAGCTATTGCTAATTGTTATCGTCACCATTCAGATCATACAATTTCACAAAGTTACTTCACGACTGTGGCAGAGGTCATATTGGGTTTGGACGAGTACCCCTGTCAGGTTTGGCAATTACTTGCACTCGGTCTGTACAAGACTGGCGATTCAAGCCCAGAGGTTAGAAAGCTTGCAGCAAAGCTGCTTAAGGCTGTCGAGTCAAAATCTTACGATACTACATGTGTCAGGGAATATGAGGCTAGCCTATTTAATAATACACCTGCTGTGTATAAGCGGGTAATGTTTAATCTTTCAAGTCGGTTTGCCAAAGATTACCCAAATGAAGCATTTATGATTTTCTCTGAGCTGACAATGTTTTTTCATCAAGTGGATGACTTCTCTCGCCGCGATATTCTGGCTGTTCTTCTTCCATGGGTTCAAACAATTGAGCTACAAATGGAGCCAAATGGAACTTCGCCTAGTCCTCCAGCAGTAGTAGTCATGAGCAATCTATTTGAAATTACAGTTGTGTTCAGCAATAAAATTCAAAATGAGGTTGAAGCTCTTTGGGTAGCTCTTGGAAATGGACTTTATCCAGGAAACGTGAAGGCTGTGTTAGACTTTATTATTCACCACAGCCTCGAGCGACGTGATCCAGAGTTTGTTGAGCATGCGCGGAAAATTTTAGTCTACCTCTCTACTACTCCTGCTGGTTCAAACCTCGTTGATGTTTTAATGACATATCTTCAACCGAAAGCTATGATTCCCCAGCATCCTCCTCCGTTGGATATTAGCATTGCCGCATCTCAGTTCCCTTATGTTGCGAATCTTTCCACACTGTTGGAACCAAATTTTAAGGAGGCAGGATTCAGTCGTGGCCAACTTGCAGTTATCCTTTTAGTTGATCTCTCAAATCGTGGCCACGATTGTATCAAATCCAACTTTCCGCTAATTCTTCATGTGTGCTATGTCTTATTAGATCATTATTTGCCTATAGTACAGAATCAAGCTCGAGAAATGTTAATTCGGGTTATTCATGAAATGAGTCCAAATTCTGATGCCACTGATGAACTCATTGACCTTTTGCGAAAGAAGGATCAGAGAAGTGCGTGGTCTTATTATAACCTGAACAGCGACAAAAACGGAGCTTATACCCCTAAACCAATGGATCAAACAATTCAAGATATTTTAAGTCTCTTTTCAAGCTCAATGCCTGAGTTGAGGGAGCAGTGGGCAAGTGTGGCCCTCTGCTGGGCTACGACTTGTCCTGTTAGGCATATTGCATGTCGGTCTTTTCAGATCTTTCGATGTCTGCTTTACTTTCTGGACTCCTCAATGCTTGGGGATATGCTGGCGAGACTGTCAAACACAATTGCAGACATCACTCCTGATATCCAAGGGTTTGCTATGCAAATTCTGATGACTCTTAATGCTATCACCACTGAATTGAGTCCGGAAAAACTTTTAAAATGTCCGCAATTATTCTGGGCTGCAGTAGCTTGCTTGGAAACCACTTACGAAAAGGAGTTTGTTGAAGTTCTCTCTCTCTTGTCAAAGTATATTTCAAAAATTGATTTAAATTCCGCAGAAACTGTGGAATGCCTAGCATCTGTTTTTCCTCCAAAATGGAGTGGAAAATTTGAAGGCCTGCAAAGTTGTGTGATTGCAGGCCTGAGATCTTCTACTGCTTACGAGCCCACCATTAGGTTTCTTGACAAGCTTAATCTTCTTGAAAGTAATGAAATGGTTGCTGGCTCTGACCGTTTGTGCGTGTCAATTCTAGCGAGTTTGCCCAGATTCCTCCATGCCCTGGAGATAAGTGACGTTAACGCTGACATTATCGAGGTAGCTGAACAGCTCTCAACGTTGTGCGAGGTTGAAAACCGGACTAACTTAGCCAGAATTTTCACCTCCTTAGCCAAAAATCGGTTTAGGTCTAAGAAAGACTTCCTTGGCCAAACAATTCAAGCCGTCAGGTCCAATTTTTTCCCCTTTTATGATGGTAAATCAATCAAGTTTCTTCTGGGCCTCTTGTTTAATAAGATTCCATGGATCAAGGAAGAAAGCATGGAGATTTTGCGAGAAATTCTGCCTTATGTTGATTTGCGTAAGGAAGAGTTTAATGGAATTGGTGCGGACCTCATTTCTCCCTTGTTGAGACTGTTGCAGACCGATTACGCTGAGCAAGCACTTAATGTCCTTGACCAAGCTGCCAACATATCTGGAAGTGCATTGGACAAGCACGTACTTCGCGTGAGTCTAGGAGACAAGGCCGTTAGGAAAGAGTATGAGAGTACCGCGACTCTTTTCGGTATTCCTGATGATAGTGGCTGGTCTATCCCTATGCCCGCAGTTACTGCTGCTCGCTGTCGAAACAATGTTCATGCAGTATTCTACACTTGCCCAGTTTCAAGTTCAGATGAGCCTTCTATTATCGCAGAAGAGTTTCAATTCCACAGAGATGAATTTATGCTCCCTGGTACTTTCCAGGATCCTATAGATAACTTTTCGCTTGTAGAAGGTGAGACAGAAGGTACGTTGAGCAACATGTTGGCAGAGCTCGAAAACCTTGATTCTTTTTTTGTTGAAGCTATGGGTTCCTCTCATAATCGCAACGTGTCTTTCACTGATACTGAAGCCAGCAATGACATGATAATTGATCCTGTTGATTCTGCCCCTCAGATTTATGATAAAAAAGTATCTCTTATTCTCAACAGATCTCTGGCTCGCACACCTTCAACCACCTCATTCAAGACTTCACTTGCTGATTCTTTTGGCAACAATATGGCCACTCAAAGCACAGAGCTTAAAGCTTACTCTAACTTATACCGACCTAAGAAAACCACTTCCCAAGACAAATTTAATGATCCTACTCCTCGGGACGGAACGAATGATGACTTTCTCTTTTCTGACGATGAAGGTAGACACAATCGCGGTGATTTGGGCTCGAAGTTTCACAATATTTCAGAAGAGCCAGAAAGCAAGGTCAAATCTAAATACTATAAAAGTAAAAAGGATAATTTCAAAGATGGGCCTAGCCAGAAGAAGCAGCAAGAAAACACATTTCGAGTGCATCCTACCGATACGTTAACTGATTCTCGTGAAAAACAATCAAGTGGAGCATTTTCCAGATCTATTCACGATACTCCTATGTCTTCGAAAACTCAATCAGACGAGGCTAAAGGCGGAGAGTCCTTGTTCAAACTTGAGAATCTCCTTCGCGCCACAAATATTGGCAAGAGCAAAAAGAAGATTGAGAAGAGGAAAAAGCAGGCTGCCGCAGAAGCTGCAGGAGGAGTATCACCTTCTTATAATGACGGACACCAAATGCTTGGTTCTGGCGTTGGAATCAGCTCGAGTAGTCCAAGCGATCATCGCACAATGCATCGCATGAGCTCTTTTTCAAAGAATGGGTCTTCCCAGTTGAATGAACGACTAATAATGGAAAAATCGCAGAAGGAAAGGCCGCCAGTTTCATCACCATCCAGACCAGGTCAATTCAAATCCAAAGATGCACAAGAGATGCCACCGCGAAGTTTCCAATTTCCTCCTCCTAATTATTGACGAGCTATTATTTATTTTGTGTTTAACATTCGAACATCATCTGCACTCCGTAATTTTTGAAGTTTAAAATAAAACCTTTGTTCCTTTAACGTATTTGATTTATGAGTTAAATGCCGATCTGAAATCAGTTTACTTATTGCTATTTGTGTGTTTGCTGTGCCTTCAAGAAGTCCCTTTTAGATTGGATATTCAAATCATCTCCCAGCTTCTTAAGTCTGCCAACATGGCACACAGAGGTAGAAATTTCACTAACAGATGTATCGAAATCTTTTGTAAGTAAAGCAGGTCCAAATCTCAACCGCACACTCCAAATCTGACACCCATATAGCATGACCAATATCCAGCTAAAAAACGTTTGGGGCACTGGCGTTGTGTTATGTTGAGGGGCGTACCTAATAGCACTGGGAACAACTTTGACTTCTTTCCCAAACTTCTCGTTCACTTTAGGTAGCGGCAGAAGACCTCGCCCATTTGAGGTAGTTCCCTATAAATGCAATTAGATGATGTAAAGAGAATCTAAAACTAGCATACCTCGCCAAAAAAAATCACGACACTTTCAGTTGATGAAGCTCGTTGAATTATTTTCTCGAGAGATTCACCTATAGCAGAAGCCTGGGGATCAGGAATATCAAGAGCATATCTAATTGCAGATAAGATGCTGTATTCAGCAATTTCACCAGTGGAAGGGTGAGGAATGACGAAAATGGCATTGAATCTTTGTGAAAGTTAGTAATTCATCATATCAAAAGATACTTAGTGACGCTTACAATGAGGCATAAATGATAGGGTCTAACGCAGAGATAAAGTTAGAATATATCACTGATCCCGCCTTTGGCAGGAATAGCTTGGTTTCAGCAAAAGACCTAGACTTGTCAGCTTGTGTCGCCATTTTAATTGAATATATAAGGTCTCACTTTTTTTTAACTCCTGTAACCTGGATATCCCAGTGTACCACCCCCATCAAAACAAGTATTATTGACAACAAAAATCGCTGAAATGGATCCGTTGCATGCGGTGATAAAAAATTCACAGTTATGTACGTGAGTGAAAAGATCAGTAGCAGTGGTAGTCTAATGGGCAGCGTAATGACTGTGAGAACTGCTTTTAAAACAGACAGTTGACCAGTAATTTGCAGAAATGGCGCCACGCCAGTGGCTTTGTCTCTCCAGTTTGAAAACTTCTCCATGGTAGATTAACCCTGTAAACGTAGATGGTGTGAGAAAACTCAAGCACGCCTGTTGTCCTCTGGATCACTGGTTTAGAACTTATGCAGGCCAGAGATCGTTGTTGGCAAATATTATGGGGCAAAATAATCTGCCCTAAAAGTGCGTTGCCATAGCAATCGACGCGCGAAAGAAGACCTCTTTTTGTTTACTTTGATTTTTCAAGTTCACAGCATATGGACAACGCGAGAATTATTTGATCTCAAACATTTATTTGTTTCCTCTTATTCCTCCATACTTTTTTTTAAATACCCCGATACCCAAATAACCACAAAAAATATTGCCCGTAAATCAATGGCTGTCTTTTCAGATTCGGACAGCGACGTTGGTCAGGTGGCCAAATCAAATAAACGAGCCCGTGCCACGAAATCAAAGACGAATGTTTTGGATGACTGGGATGGAGACAGTGATGCTATAATGGATAATGATGAAAGCGACTTTGAAATAGAGGACGAAGCTCCCAAGAAGAAGAAGTCTGCTATAACAAAAAAAACTGTGACCAAAACAGCCACTCTGAAGAAAACAGGAGGACCGAGAAAGAAAGCTTCAGCGGCCGATTCAAGCGAAAGCCTTCCGCTACAACCCATCGACGAACCTAATACTACTGGGTCTCCTGTCACTGGTCAACTTTCTCAGTCAAATACAAGTGCATCTACTCAGTACCAGAAACTCTCTCAGTTAGAGCATATTCTCAAGCGTCCCGATACCTATATTGGCTCTATTGAGCGAACGGAATCCTTGCAATGGATTTATGACGCAGAGGAAAAGTCAATGGTACAACGAAATGTGACTACGGTACCTGGTCTATATAAAATTTTTGATGAAATTCTGGTCAATGCAGCGGATAATAAAACGCGTGACCCATCTATGAACCTTCTTGAGGTGACAATAGATCCAGAGAATAACACAATTTCAGTCTACAATAACGGAAAGGGTATTCCAATTGAAATACATGACAAGGAAAAAATCTATATTCCAGAACTGATTTTCGGCAACCTATTAACGTCAAGCAATTATGACGATGATCAGAAAAAAGTTACTGGTGGACGCAATGGTTTTGGTGCAAAGGTATGGACTATGATAAATGCATTTTTGTAAAAAATTTCTAACATAAAGCCAGCTTTGTAATATTTTTTCAACTGAATTCGAGGTCGAGACGGCGGATAAGAATACTAAGCAGATCTACAAGCAAACTTGGACTAACAATATGTCCAAGGTATCCAAGCCAAAAATTACTACTATGAAAAAGATGCAGGAATATACAAAAATCACTTTTAAGCCCGATTTAAAATTGTTTCATATGGATTGCATTGATGATGACTTAGTGTCTCTCTTGACCCGCCGTGTTTATGACGTTGCGGGCTGTCTAAGAGACGTAAAGGTAGTGTTTAACAAAGAGCGCATAAATATTCGATCATTCAAAGGTTATGTTGAGATGTTTATTAATGCCTTGTCAAAGAATACAGATGACGACTCCAGTGATATCAAAAAACCCGCTATTATTCACGAAGTGTTTAACGATAGATGGGAAATCGCTTTTTCTGTTTCAGACGGAACTTTCAATCAAGTTTCTTTTGTGAATTCTATTGCCACGACATCCGGCGGAACTCATGTATCATATATTGCAGACCAAATTGTGAGCAAGATATCTGAGCATATCAAAAAGGGAAAGGTGCCAATTAAGCCATTCCAGATTAGAAACAACATGTTTTTGTTTGTGAACTGCCTAGTTGAAAACCCGGCGTTCACGTCTCAGACCAAGGAACAGTTAACAACACGAGCCTCGGCATTTGGTTCAAAGTGTGTTCTTACTCCGGAATTTCTCAAGAAGATCCTAAAATCTCCTATCTTAGACAAAGTAAAAAATATTGCTACACAAAATGCTGATAATGAGCAAAAGAAAACTGATGGTGGAAAGGCTAGAAGGATTAAGGGTGTTGCCAAACTCGAAGATGCTAACAAAGCGGGAACCAGGGAAGGTCACAAGTGTACATTAATTCTAACGGAAGGAGATTCAGCTGCCTCTCTAGCAGTAGCAGGGCTGGCAGTCGTTGGTAGAGACTACTATGGTGTATTCCCACTTCGTGGTAAAATGTTAAATGTCCGCGAAGCATCACTTGACCAAGTTACTAAGAACGCAGAAATCCAGGCTATCAAACAAATTGTCGGATTGCAGCACAAAAAGCACTACACATCCACGAAAGATCTTCGATATGGCCACATAATGATTATGACAGATCAAGATCACGATGGTAGTCATATTAAGGGATTGATTATTAATTTTTTGGAAGCCTCCTTTCCAAGTTTATTGAAAATTCCTGGCTTTTTGGTTGAATTTATCACTCCTATTGTCAAAGTTTCAATTCTCCGCGGAAAAAAGGTTTCTCAGGTAATTCCATTTTACACGATGCCAGAGTATGAGGCATGGAGAGAAACTGAAGGTAAAACTTGTACGTGGAAACAGAAATACTATAAGGGTTTAGGTACGTCAGGACCATCTGAAGGCCATGAATATTTCGGGGCTTTAGACAGGCATTTGAAGACGTTTCATGCTTTGGAGGATAGCGACAAACCCCTTATTGAGCTGGCTTTTTCGAAGAAGAAAGCAGATGACCGAAAGGATTGGCTTCGCGCTTTTAAGCCCGGTACTCATTTGGACCCCGACCTTAGTGTAATCCCAATTTCAGAGTTCATTAACAAAGAACTGATTCTGTTTAGCGTTGCTGATAACATGCGATCTATTCCGTCGGTCATGGATGGCTTGAAACCAGGTCAGCGAAAAGTGCTTTATGGATGTTTTAAAAGGAACTTGCGGTCAGAAATCAAAGTTGTCCAGCTGGCTGGCTATGTGTCTGAGAACACCGGTTATCACCATGGAGAACAATCCTTAGTTCAGACTATTGTTAGTTTGGCTCAAGATTTTGTTGGATCTAACAATCTATACATTCTCATGCCTAATGGATCTTTTGGATCTCGTGCTGTGGGCGGTAAGGACTCTTCTGCTCCTCGTTATATTTTTACTGAACTCAACCCCCTGACAAGAAAGATTTTTAATCAAGCTGATGAGCCTCTTTACAACTATTTGGCTGATGATGACTCTACAGTTGAACCTGAATGGTATCTTCCCATTCTTCCCATGATTCTTGTCAATGGAGCTGAAGGCATTGGCACAGGTTGGAGCACAAACATTCCTCCTTTTAATCCTATTGATATTGTTCACAACATTAAAAATCTTCTCAATGGAGATGAGATTGAAGAAATGGTTCCTTGGTTTCGTGGTTGGACAGGCGAATTTGAAAAACTTCCAGACAACAAATATCGCGCCAAAGGTAGAATCACTCAGATTGATGACAACACCCTTGAAATTTCAGAACTTCCTCCGAAAATGTGGACAATGACTATGAGAGATTTCTTATTGAATGCCTTAAAGGAGAAGAGAGACAAAGGTGAGAAGAGTGGCTGGATTGAAGATTTTACTGAAGATCATGGTACCGGTATAAAGTTTGTCGTCAAACTAAGTGCTGACGAAATGGAAAAAAGTTTGAAGGAAGGTCTTCATAACCGATTCAAACTTACTTCGCAAATCAATCTTGGTAATATGATGGCATTTGACTCCCAACTACGAATTAAAAAGTACGATACCCCGGGTCAGATTTTGCTTGACTTTTACTATATTCGCCTGGAATTTTATCAAAAGAGAAAGGACTTTTCTTGCAATCTGTTACGCAATCAGCTTACTAAACTTTCAGAGCAAGCTCGCTTTGTGAAGCTAATCATAGAGAAAAAATTAAGTGTTTCAAGTCG
>JAKVQY010000014.1:0-45955 GCA_030463045.1 Geotrichum macrosporum
GGCTCAAATTGAGGTTATTTGACTTGGTAGTAAAAAGCTACAATGTAGGGAAAAGGAAGCAGTCCAACCTGTGTTCTAAACACGTTATTTTTATTTTATTTTAATTTCTTATTATTTTATTTTATCTATATTTTGTTTATTTCTATGTTGAGACTCTAAAAATATATGTTATGTTATGTTATGTTATGTTCTGTTATGTTATGTTATGTTATATTATGTTACAGGCAAACATAAACTGTGGAGTGCTTCTGACTTGGCTTTCATCTTGAAAAAGAGATTTTACTTAAGGTGGCTTCTATTTGTTGAAATCAGCTGGTTGAGTGCAACGCAGTGGTATATTTCAGGCACAAACTGAGGCCGGTTAAACTGTTAGTGAAAATGTACAACGTAAGGAAAATGAAACAGTCTAGTCTGCGTTCTAAACATTTTATTTTTACTTTATTATTAATATTCCGTCTATATTTTGTATATTTATTTCTTCAAGTTGAGACTCTAAAATGCATGTTATGTTTTATTAAATATCTGAAAACATCATCTAATCAAGTTCAGTTTGCCTTTAATGTTATTATTTTTGGCTCGTATATTTGTTGTCAACGTCATTCCATAGATATATATCGAGCTTAAATTGAAGTTATTTGACTTATAAGTAAACTATAACTTTAGGAAAAGGAAGGAAAAGGGAAACAGCCCAGCCCATTTCTGTTTCCCAAACACTTTTATTTTATTTTATTCTGTAACTTACAAACGCTATTTGCTATATATTATATTTGAGAACGTTTTATCTCCTTATTCTTGATATTTTATTTTTGTTTTGTTAATTTCTATGTTGAGACTAAAAATATATGTTATGGGATAGCAATTCTCACATCATGATAAAACATGCGGGGACGTTATCGAAAAGGCAGAAGAGAAGCCTCAACCAAAATGAGTAATAAGTGGTAAGAAGATATGGAAAGAGACGAGCGTGTGATGAATAGTTCAAGTTTTGATAGTAAGAATAACTCTTTTCTTAAAGATTGAGTCGCTACTGTGACTTACAGATGATATCTGCTACATGATAAAATATCATTATGTTAAAAACCAAGTCGATACAGCCATCTCAAGTTACTTTCTAACGGGCGTTTCTACAACCTCGAAATTAATGTCAACACTTCGAGAAAAACGAAAAGTGTGTTGCTCAGCAGACTCCCAATAATTCCTACTTGGCCAGCAAATATATGCGTGTTTGTGAGCCTAAAGCCAATTCCAAGGAGGGTGTTGTGTGCTGCACTCATATTAGAGTTTTTTAGGTTTTTTTTTTTCTGGTCATTTCTATGAGAAGGAAGCGTGATTCTTTGTCAATCCTGGAAATAACCCTACGCCATTTCGTTATGTTGTGCCTGGGCTCTTGGCCAGACGAGAGATATCGTGTTGTGTCCAAAACCCATTCTAGGTGGTGAATATCCTATGAGTGGATAACGCTGGATAGTAAAAAAAAAGTTAGATCCAAACTTGCGAAAGGTCAGTAAGCAACCGTACGGGAGAAGTGCAACCATTGCTATTGAGACATGAAAGAGGAAGCCAGATATCCATTTGTATAAATATGCTTAAAACTTTCCCTTTAAATAGCAATCAAAGATTCATTTACTTTTATTTAATTCAAATCGCCAATTTCTATCTTTTGCACAAACGAATCTCTTTGCTTCATAAAACAAGTTTCGCTAAGAGAATTAAAAAGAATTGAATTGAATTGAACATGAAGTTCACAACTTATTTACTGCCATTGGCAGTTGCTGTGAGCAGTACTGCAGCGTCATCTGGTAATACAGAGGGCGTGCAAAAGGTCCTCAGTCAATGGGATACACAATCACTGAAAGAGTATGTGTTTTTAGCTGTTTTTGATAGATTCTTTCTTTTGCTAACATTTTTATTCAAAGTTTTCTTGACGATTATGATATCGGCTATTCCAAGAAATCAAATTTGGAAGAGCTAGTTGACAAGGCATCCGCCCAGTGGAACGGTTTCACAAAACCGTATTCAGCCTGGAGTCCTGAATACATCAAGGCCTATGCCAAGAAACGTTTTGGCTTGAGTGATAAGTCCCTTGACAAGTCCAAAGACCAATTGATCAAAAATATTGGAAATGCTTGGGACGAGACTCAAGAGCAAACAACCCTGGCGTATAACGACATTTCGAACTGGGTTTACAAGTACTGGTCAAAAGATGAGCTTTCCCGTTTACTTGGCAAGAAAGATAAGGTTGTAAAGTCTATGACGCATTCTCAACTGGTGAAGGAAGCTCAGGACCAGCTGTCAAAGAAGAAAGGATCTTCATACTATCCTGGTAACTGGGTATTTGAAAAGCTTTCGACCGATGACCTGAAGGAGGTGCTTTCAAAGAGGTCAATTCCTTTTTCAGCCTCTTCTGACCGCAAATCTCTGCTCTCAGCACTGCGCAAAAACTTGCGGCTCATCTATCTAGAGGGACAGTATAGAGTAGTGAAGTATGGCGACTACCTCAAATTTGATAAACGCAAGATTTATGGCAAAGACGGCAAAATACTCTCCTCTGTGTTTGATGACTGGTCCGATGTGGATCTCAAGATCTGGCTATTGGAGCATGACTTCATCTCTCCTCAGGACTCGCTCAAATATAAGCACCAGCAGCTTGTTGACTTTGCTAGAGCCAACGTTCAAACCTTGGTCGATGATGTAGATACTTGGACTTCCTACAGAGCTGCTCACACTACTCCCCTCTTGTCAAAAGCGACTGGCGCCGTAGCTGGTGCAGTGGACAACGTCGTGGATCATACTTACAACTTGTGGGAAGGTTCTGCTTTGGAACGCTTTTTGGTGTCCAAGGGAATTCCCTTTTTCAAGTCTGCTAGTCCTACTGATGTTCTTGAAACTCTTCAAAAGTACAAAGACCACGTTGTTGGAGCAGCCACCGATGCCTGGACATTTGACGACTGGTCATCTGAAGATATCAAGAAGTGGTTAATTGAACAAGGCCAGAAAGCGGAAGGAAATCGTGAACAGCTGGTCAAGTCTGCGGGTGCTTACTTAAAGTCTTTGGAAACCTCTGGTGTCCGCAAGGCTACCAATGACGCTTACGACTCAGCTGCTGCTGGTCTTTCCTCTGCCAAACAGGCCGTATTTGATTCTTGGTCTGATAGCCAGTTGAAGTCTTATGTCGAGTCCTTGGGAGACCACATTCAGGCCAACACCCTTTCGCGTGACGAACTTCTTGAATATGCTAGAAGCAACTACCGTTATTTGAGTACTAGCAAGGATGAAGCACTCAACAAAGCCAAAGACTGGTCATTCAACGATTGGTCTGCCGATGATCTTAAAAATTGGCTCAAGGTACAGGGTCAGAAGGCGGAAGGCTCTCGCGACGAGCTCGTCAACGATGCTGCTGTTTATCTCAACTCACTCTATGGCGATGCTTCCGAAAAGGCTGCTTCCGGCGGTCAGAAAGTTTTGGATTCAGTAAAGGGACAACTCGGATGGGCTAAGAAGACTGCATTTGATACATGGACCGATTCGCAACTTCAATCCTACGTCAAGTCGTTTGGAGATTCTGTTGAGGTTAACAAGATGCCCCGCGAAGAGCTTTTGGAGTATGCCAAGAACCACTATCAACTTTTGAGAACAAAAGCTGACTTAGCAGCCGAGAAAGCTTCTTCCTGGTCTTTTGATCAGTGGAGCGCTAAAGACCTTCAAAGATGGCTAAAGGAGCAGGGTCAAAAAGCAGAAGGAACTCGCGAACAGCTTGCAGATTCCGCTAAATCTTACCTGAACTCTCTTTATAGCACCGAAACTGGTAAAAACATTTACGATGCTGTTTCTGGAGGCTACGAGACTGTCACTGGGGGCTTTGAGAACGCCAGACAGGCAGCTTTTGACACATGGAACGATAAGCAACTCAGGAAGTACATTCTCTCGTTTGGTGATGCTGCAGACAAAAAAGTAAACTCTTTATCTCACAATGAGCTTGTCAAGACAGCCAAAGCACACTACATTTTGTTGACTACAGGCAAGGATCCTCGCAAGAACCAATATCTGGAAACAATTAGGACACTTGGGGCCCAATTGCATGCTTCTGTTTACTCTTGGTCAGGCTGGGCTTCAGGCTTGGGAGTCAGATTTTATAACTGGATATTTCCGCTGAACAGTGATGAGTTGTAAAAGAGACAACTGTCTCAGTTATAATCATCAAAGTTAAATCAAATATGTTGTAATGATGATAATGATATTTAAGCTATTCTACTTAAACAAGGAAATATGTTTTCTATATATGACGACAAAACACACCGCAGTAATAAAAATATATAGCACAAAATAATAAAAATAAAAATATGAAAAATGAAAAATAAAATAAAAATTATAAGACAAATAATTTAGACAAATAATTTAGAAATAAAGATTTGAAAAGTGCAAAAAGTTTGGTTTTTAGCAATCATCGGGGCAGTCTCGCGGAGGCTGCTGCAGAATTGCCATGTCAAAGTCAAAGTCAGAGCTGAAGTTAACTACACTGGTATCCCAGTCCTGATTATTCAAACCGCACATGATTTCAAGGTCTTCATAGGTAACTGAGCCAGCATCAGGTAGAGGCAAAAATGGTACCTCACCCATCGACATTGGTTGTTGTAATTGTCGCTGTTGCTGCTGAAGAGGCATGTGTTGCTGCTGTTGCTGTTGCTGAATATACTCTGGTTGCTGCTGTGGGGGTTGGTCGAATGGAAGATATTGAGCAGAAAATGGAACACCATTTGAATTGTAAGCAGGGGCGGGAAGTTGGCCATAGGGAGAAGTATTCATAGGTTGAGAAACATCAAAGTTTGGAGGTACTGGAGCAGCAGGAGGAGGATAGCTCGGTGAGTACTGATTTTCAACCTTTATACTGATTGAAGAGTCAACTGGAGCAGAAGCTGGTAGCATTGGTACAGGAGCGGAGACAACAGGTTTCACCTTTGGAGGAGCGGTGCTCACACGAGGCAATATCGTTAGCCTTTGAATAATGTCATACAGACTAGGTGCAGGCTCGCTAGGTTGATGCTGTCGCTTACGCCTGCCTCTAGAGTGAGATCTTTCTTCCGACTTGAGCAACACGCCAGTAATCAACTTCCGAATAATGCTGATACCACGGCGTGCTTGGGGATGGAACTTTTGAAGCTCCTCAAGCACTGGCAAAAACTCTTCAATCCATTGGAATCGCTCATTCATCTGTTCTGATGTACCATCGTCGAGAAGATCCAACAATACATAAACTGCAGCAGAAATTCCGTTGCCAGACACTAGTGGATGCTTTTTAAATGTCATTGGGACATTAATAGAGCAGTTCAGCAGAATCCTATGAGCGCTGCTCAGACATGCCTCGCGGCAAGTCTTGTTCCACTCATCTTTGGGAAGATACACGGCCATAGTTCGATTAATTGTAAGTCGCTCAAAATCAGTCACGATGTGGATTAGGTATCGTTGAAGAGAAATTGCCTGAGAGTCATGGTTGCCATACGTAAACTTACCAGTATTGTTCCGAAGTGGCAAAGGCAAAGAGGCAGTAATCTTGGTAAGTTCTTCATTAGCAACCAGTAAGCCCTCTAGCTGAGAGCCAGTGTGCGAAACTTCTAGATCAAAATAATACTTTCGCTTAATAGCGGCCAGTTTGGCCATGTAAATGTGGAATGTAGAAACTGTAAACATTTCCGGAGAGCATGGGGCGGGAGTTGCTACTTCATATTTAAGTTCCTGGTTATCCACGTACTCCAGTAGATCCGCATCATTGAAGTTTCCAGGTAGGACAGTAGTGAAAGTATTTGGCGAAATAATAGAGTTTCTGCCGGTGTTGTCTAACCAATCTGAGTTTACGAGTGACCACCAAATTCTTCGTCCCAGTTCTCTGTCCAAAAAACGAGTCGATGTGTCAGCATCACCGTAATCGTTTCGCTGTGTCAGGTTAAGGTTTTCCTCCGAGTCAATTTTATCCAGGTTGAGCCTTTGAGAAATGTATACCATGGAATTCAGCAAGCAGTTGCGCATGTTTATGCCTGAGAAGGCCTGGAAGCACGGGCCTAGAACACAAAACACTTGAACCGATCTAATATCAGGGTATTTGTGAACCTCACCTCTATGGAGACATTCTAGTGAAGCAGCAAAAAACATGTGGGGAATAACGTTAAGCAGCTGTGGATCCAAGCCAAGGTTATGTTTTAAGGTGTCATCTGCATAAAACGTACCCAAACAAAGCACCGCATACCATATTGCTGCCCACAAATACTGGCCTCTTACTCTGTCATACTCGGGGCTCAAAACTTTGGGTTGGGGCGAATCCCAAAAGTAATCGTGTTCCAAGTAGAAGCTAGGGGGATGAACGGCGTTATGCAAAAAGTTGAGGCATTCCAGCGAGTACTGCACAATCAGGGAGGACTGTTCACGAGTTATTTCCGGAAGCTCAAAAGCCAACGAGAGAAATATCTTTTCGTTGGTGGAGTTTTCCGTGAACGGCATGCTAGCAGCAAAGCAGTTGCTCATTTCGCCAATAGAACAAGACGGGCATGATGCCTTGGATTCCTTCTTTTCTAGTGGTTTGCGCGAGAAAGCAGGTATCGCATCTTCGTGGTTCAGTAACTTTGTACGCCGCTGAGGCGGAGGGTTAATAGAAGGGTCCTTTGTTTCCTCTTCGATAATTCCAATAGTTAGATATTGTAGGGCGTTTGCGTAAGTGTTTACCGAAGCGTCAGAGTGAGCAGAAGGCGAAAGCGCTGACGTTGACTCAGGAGAATTTGTAGGAGAAACCAGTCCATTTAATCCTGGACGGGCTGGCGTAGGCCCTGAAGACGGCGTCCCATTTGGAGTTTTACTGTCGAGCCTCAGTTGTACAATCAGTTTTTGTAACGACGTCACTTGCTTGAGAAGCTCTGTGTTTTCCAACTCCAAACGGCGCATTTCTGTCAAGAATGGCTGAGGGACGTTAGCCTCATTGGCAGCGTCAATATTATGGATCAAACCTTTAACAATAACAACCTCGCGAGCACACAAATGGGCCTCACCTCGCTCTATACACGGGCGGCAAGGGATCACCTTGTCACATTTAATCTTTTTGCGTGCACAGGACGTACAAGTCTTGGGTACTCGCTGTGTTTTCCTGACCTTTGGCTGAGCGGCAGTTGTGGTGGTGGTGGTGGCGGTGGCGGGAGGCATCTGAACGGAAGCGCCGGAGGCGGGAGATGTTGCAGTAGTGGGAGCCCCTACACTGGATGAGGGACTTCTACTATTATCTGAAGGTGAAAATGACTTGTTGAAGTTGGAGGAGTCGTATATTTGAGTGTAGAATGGTGGCATGGCCTCGATATCAGGGAAGCTCTGTTGTTGTTGTTGCTGCTGCTGCTGTTGGTGGTGGTGGTGATGGTGCTCCTGCTGTTGATGTAACTGGTGCTGCTGGAGCTGGAGCTCGGGTGAGATATGTTTCGGTGGCAGTCGCGCCTGGCGTGACGCTACCGGATACTCGATTTTGTGTCCAGAAAAGCAACCTCCTCCACTGCTGGGAGTAGGCTGTAGCTGGTGGTGAAACGAGCTGGGCTGGCAGCTTCTTGAAGACATGGTGGATGGTGAGAGTATAAATTGGAGTATTGTAATTGGAAGGAAGGAAATGGGTCGAGAGAAAATTAGAAATAAAAAAAATAAAAAAAAACGCAACTCAAAATTCATGGAGAGGTTAAATGACTAGCCACAATTTTCTTATGGAAATATCCGTTCCTCCTTGAAAATGAAAGCAATAATCCAGCGGGTCAAATCCGCCAGCGTCACTGTTGACAACAATGTCGTCTCAAAGTAAGTAGCAGTGGCACTAACAGCAGCGATAAGTTCTTTATTACATGACTTTTAACTCTTCAGAATCAACCAGGGACTGTTGGTACTCGTTGGTGTGGGTCAGAGAGACACCGAAGCTGACTGCGAGAAAATCGCAAACAAGATTCTACGACTACGCCTGTGGCCCAACGAAGATGGGTCTGCCCAATGGAAGAGAAATGTGACCGACATTGGTGGCAAGGTGCTCTGCGGTGAGTAGCATCACAATACCCAGTCTTGCTTAGGCTAACTTGGATATGAGTCTCGCAATTTACGCTCCTGGCAAACGTCAAGAAGGGTGCTAAACCAGATTTTCATGCAGCCGCCAAAGGTGATGCTGCAAGAACGCTCTACAATTTAGTCCTCGATAAGGTCGCCAATGGGATGGTGAACGGAAAGAATGACGTGGGTGATGGGGTTTTTGGTGCCATGATGGATGTGGCTTTAGTGAATGACGGGCCCGTCACGATCGAACTAGACACAGAAAAGGATGATAAATAGAATGGCTACTTTGTGTATATATAGATAATATGCTTTAGGTTAGCTGGCTGAAGAAGCCTGAGCTTTCTTTTCAGCCTGCTGTTGGGCTGCTATCTTCTGCTTCAATGCTAGACAAGGAAAATTAGATTAAATCCAAACTCTTACAACTTTTTACTAACCGTCTTCAATAACACGCATGTTGGCGGATTTGGTGCTCACAATCTTTTCCAGATCAATCAGATTTTGTTTCAGTGTAGCAGACTTTTTCTCAAAGAACTTGATGGCATCCGCAGCAGTCTATATCTGTTAATACTAGGACAGATGATTTCAATAAATCAATTTTAACTTACTTTTTCAACGTAGTAGCCAGTACCTACATCAACCATAAATTCGTCACAATGGACCACCTTTCCTGGGACGTAAAGAGAGCTGGTCAGAGGAACAAGCATATCCTTGCCTAGATTGCCTGTCAGAAACGCGAAAACTGCAAGTAAATCAAAGGGTACACACCTTCATTCTCTGGTCTGCTCGTAACTTTAACAGTTTCACCGCATTCGTTGAATTTCAACTGTGCCTGTTGAAGCTTTTGAAAGGATCCAGTCAAATGGTCAATTTCTTGTTGAAGTTGCTGCTGAACTTCAGCTAGTTGAGGAGTTGTCAGGGAATTGACGTCGACTAGAAGAGGGGGACAGATGTCAGCATAGTATTCTAATTCGCTATCGTAAAAAATATTCTTACCAGTAGTCTGCTTAGGATCGGCCATTGATGTTTGTATATTTTGAACGAAAAATGTGGTGGAGGGACTGAAAAAAATAAAATGAAAAAAAAAGAAGTCCATGCTATCTTTTCATACAAACCACATAGAATCACCAAATCATAGCTATGTCAGACAACTATGCAGATTCACAGAGCAAAGAGCTTGATAGTGACCGGACGCAATTTATATTGCAGTCCATTGCATCGATGAAATCAGCAGTGGCTAATAACGGTTTGAAACCTCCTGCTCCCAAAAAAAGTCTCGCCAGTCTCATTCCCTCAAGCGTACATAATGAACAAACCCCAGCCTCTTCCTTTAGCGTTGATGTTCCAGTATCGACTAGTTCACCAGATTCCAAGTTAGCTCCTTCTGCTCCAGTGATTAATACCTCAGTTTCAGCACCAAAGAGTAAATTAGCGCCCGGAAACTTGCGAGACGCCTCTACCACTATAGCTTCTCGACCAACTGTTTCAACCTCACTAGACACTACTGCATCCACCTCCGTCAAACGACGGCGACCAGCTAGTAAGAACAAAGTTATAGTATCACCTCGTCAGAAAGGCAACAAAGTTCTGGAATACATTCGCAACGTGGCTTGGGAATGGGGCGACATTACACCGGACTATGTGACAGGGGCGAGCAGCTGTGTGCTGTTCTTATCTTTAAAGTATCATCGTCTGCATCCAGAGTATATACATTTACGAATGAACAAACTTGGGGCACGTGGGGACCCTTCGGTATCTGGCGGGGGATCAGGACAGTACTATCAGTTGAGAGTGCTGATGATTGTAATTGATATCGAGAATCACGCAGACTCTCTTAAAGAGTTGACGAAAACCAGCCTGCTTAGAGATTTTACAATTATCTTGGCTTGGACTCCAGAGGAGGCTGGAAACTACATTTCACAGCTTAAAATCATGGAGGACGCTTCGCCACAAGCTATTCAAGGCATTATTAAAGATGACTATGAAACGAGGTTGCTCGAAGTCATGGGAAAAATACGAGGAGTCAACAAAAACGACGCGGTTTCCTTAATGTCGCAGTTTGGAAGTCTCAAAAACGCCATCAGTGATGGTGGCAATACTGTGGAATCTATCGGCGGATGGGGTGGTGTCAAAGTCAAGAGGTTCCGTGAAGCTGTGAGCCAACCGTTTATTTACAATAAGCGTTACTCAGAGCAACAAGATGAATAGAACTTCATTGAGTTATAGAAGCAAAGAAGAATAAAAATTAAACACTCGGTTTATGTGATGAGCTATAAGAAAAAGAACGGAAAGAATACTCAGGGTCCAGAGATGTTATAGACGATAGCATTGAGGAAGGCATGCTTGCAGATAAGCTCCTGCGCAGGTAAAATGGCAATTGCGGCGCCAACAGATTGCTACTACTCATATGGTCATATACCTTAGGTGTTTCGTCTGAGTGAGCTGATATTATGTCCAGGTATGAGAGCTGGGTCGGGTCAGCTTCACGCTTACTTTTACTTTGCTCACGCTTGCTCTCAGGCTTAACCACCACTACCGGAATGGGCGAGTGCTGTAGACACCATTTTGACACAGAGCCAGGGAGCAAACCCTTGAAACCTTCAATGGACCTACCCTTTGTGCCTACAACGAGAATAGACGGCTCATATATTTGAATCATGCGCTTTATCGTACCTCCCACTCTGCCCACTGCGAATTCCAAAATCAAAGAGATTTTCTTGTTTTTTGTGTTTTTTGAAATCATGTGCTCAAGAAACTTGTGAGCTTCGTCACGATATTGCTTTTCCTCAAGCGCCCTATCTGAGCTAGAAAGCTTTGAGCTTGGATCAATCACTCGCAAACAGAGAATCTCATCACCATCGTCGGCTAGCTTTTCAAGCATCCAGGCTAATGCGTGTTCAGAGTACTTGTTTTCATCTGTACCACACATAAAAGTCCGTGAGAGCCGCGAGTATTCATATTCTTGATGCTTTGACTGCAATGTCAAGGAGAAGTCCGTTGCGTACTTGTTATCAAACGTATCAAAAGACACTCTGTGTGCAAACGAAGCAGAAGGTGAATGAGGGTCGATGAAATAACCTTCCACGCAGGATCCCGTGCGAGAGGAACCGTTAAAGCCTCCTGTACTTCTACTGCGCGAACCACGCACACGATGATTACTTCTTGGTGTTCCTGATGCAAAACCTCTTTGGCGCTGTATTTCGAGACAGTCTGTTTTATCAATCAACTCAGGCATTAGACCGTTATTAAAATCATAGCTTGGGGAAATCAATGGGCTGTTATAAGATAAAGGTCCGAATGAATATGCATTGGCATGTGTATTTGATTCTGTCTCTGCAGAAGTAAACTTGAATCGCTGGTTCGGCAAGCTTGTGGAGCGTGGTAGATTTTTACATTCCTTTTTCACCTTGAGGTGGTACAATGGGTCGTCTTCGTCATATACAGGCCCAGTTGTGGCGACCAAGTCCGAATACACGGTCTGCTTTAGTGACTCTCTGGGTTGCTGGTCGTCCGTAGAACTGGTGGTTGCCAGCTGGACGTGGTCATTCAAATTTAAGGGCTCTTTTGGATTGTATGATTCTGGTTGTTCAAGGGCAGGTGGGATTACCGAGCTGTTGACGGGTTCGGGCATTGATATCGTGCAATTGTTACTATCAATACGAAGTGTCACAAAAAAATAATATAAGCAAAAGGAGATGACTATGACAAAAACTAATCCCAAATTCCAAACTGAATATATAAAAGGGAATCGGGGCAGAAGAGCGAGATAGAAAGAGAAGAAAGAAAGTATCTATCAGTCGAATTCTCAATCTTCATTTATAAAAGCAGGTCATGTTCAGGGCGAGAGATTTTAATCTTGTATTAAGGTTGGTTCGCCGCACATGATTCAGCCGCTCTCAGGGTAAGGGCCGAGAACGCTCTTGAGAAGGTATTATTTTGACAGCAGACGCTTGGACCAAGACTTTTGGCATTTGCTAGATATTCCTTCTTCATATTTCTCAAAGTGATATTTAAGCAGAATTGGGGACAGCCGTTTGATGGGGAATATGTGAGTGTGCAATTCTTGTGGAGAAATTAATGTTCTGGTATCAGACATCAGTTAGATGCAAAGCAAGCAATACTTTTTTTTTTTTGCTTCTTTCGTAGATGAACCGATAGTTAAAAGTTGAAATTTAACAGGGATTGGTTATTTTGCAAGAAGAGATTTGTTTTTTGTTTTTGTTTTTTTCATCACCAGGCTTATCAAGAAATTCTATCGAAAAAGTATTCCCTTAAATATAGTTATCACTGAAAACGATCATTACTGAATTTCGTTGAGTATCAGCTAAATGAACTACCTCTGCTAAATGAAAGAATCGAATTAATAAATATATAAAATAGAATGAATCATAAAGCACAGATGCTCGATACCGCAACCGCTATGGTAAGAGGTTCCTTATGCCATCACTCTTGGCACATCTATATCCATATTGCCTTCTTCATCTTTCGAATCAAGCTCAATCAGCTCAATTGAATCCGCCTCTTTCATTTCCTCATCACTGTCTGGAAACTTACGCAGCCATTTCATGCGGGGGCCGGACCGACTATTTTCTGAAATCTTGAATCCATATATTGACAGTTCGAATGCACTGCTTCGTTTTCGGCGGTCTTGACAGTCACGTTCAATGGTAGGAAACGTCTTGAGAAGCAGTCCAGCATATGACGTGCCAAAAAAGGCGCCATCTACATTTAGGAGCGAGGGAGACTGAGGGTCGTATATGTCATTACAGCATGGGCAATAAAATCGAACAGATTCAATTCCAGGGATATCGTGGCGGCCAATTGGAAGCAACCCAGTTTGTTTACAAAGGTATCTTGGGCAAGTGCCGAAATCTCCGTATTCATATTTTTGGGCCATAGTTTCGAGGCCAGGCCTCGTAGTGAGATAGCGAGCGTGAATCAAGCCATACAGTAGTTCAGACGATGCCTCAACTGTTTCCATGCCCCCAAACATCTCGCCTTCCGGAATCTCGGGCTCTAGATCGAGTATAAGTTCGAGAGCCTCCCTATAGTTTGGGACGAGCGCTGAGAGGCCGGTGAGGTTGAAATCGTCTTCGATGAAATCTTCTGGCACTTCGCAATACAGCTCGTGGTCAGTGCCATAAATGAATTCTGAAATCCACGTGTCCTGTGCGTATTCATCTTCTGGATAGTCTTGACTGCCACTAGACCCGTCAGTTGCGTACATTATGCTATGCGATTTGTGATTTTTGGTGGGTGTGCTGGTGAGTTCCCAATGAAAATGCTAGACTTCCTGTGTACGTTTCAAACAAATTAAAAACTCATGAGCTTACGCGATTGGGATGCTGCCTTTGTGGTAAAATTGCAGATTGTCGTGCTGGAGTCGCTTTTCTAAGGCCGGTCGTTAAGCCCTGTAGGAGCGTTCTGGTCAAGTAGCAAATTTTTTCAAAGAAAGATTCACGTGATATAGGGGTAATTTCAGTACAGCGCAACGATAGCGACAGCATCAAGTCCCCTAATGCTTATAATAACAGCATTGGGAGAGCATTAAGTTCTGAAAACCACATTGAACTTAGGAAAACCTCGCCATGAGATTCAGTGTTCTATTTGCCTGTCGCTGGGCATTCATATCTGTTGAATTTAGCGTTGGCGTGTTCAGCAAAGATTATGGCTGAGCTGCTTGAACGCAGTTGAACAGGACCCAACCACGGTGATCAGCAGCTCTGGATATGAAGGACGACATTATCTAGAACTGTTGCAGGAATTGCCATTCGGATTCCTTTCGTAGCAGTTCCCAACACCTGGGATGAACCTCCAGCTCACAAGTCTGAATGTAATTTAGTTGAATTTAAATCACTGGGCCTCAGTCTACACTTCCAGTAGCTGGCTTCAAATTTGTCGTAGAGAAGTAGACAATAGTGACATAGATTGAGCTAGCTCTCAGCGAAAAGCCTTTCCGTCACGGCAGTCTGGTGCACATTGGTGGTTTCTAATAACCTCTGTGCAACGCTCATCCAAAGTGTGATTGTAGTACACAAACTAACTCAGCTGACGCGCTAGTCACTGTAGAACAAACCTGCCACGATACGACACTGTTGAGGTCCCCGCAAAGAGCCAAGGAGGCGCCATTGTTTGACTGTCTCGAGATCTTTTGGACCTTGGGCCCGATATTTCTTGCACGTAAGCCCCAACCCTTGATTTCCAGGCCACATTAGGTTGTTGGCTTTGCCTTTTTTCGATTTACCTTGTTTCCTCTTCTTCTCCTCCTGTGTCTATCATCGCCAGTTCCCTTAAAGACTCTTGATTTCGTCGAAAATTGTTCGTTGTTCTGGCACTCGCGGATTCTATTCCAGCTGTTGCTTGGTCTTTTTGCTACACACTCATTTGATTTCCTCCAGCAAAGCACTCTTTTAGCTCCTACTTTAATGCCACGGGCTACCACATTCTTTTGACTCCTTTTTGACAAGACAGAGTTTTTTTCGAGTTTTAAAGCCAAATTTTATTTTTACGCGATATCAACACTGGTAAGTTCATCCACCACTTTACATGTTATACGCCTAACTTACTTTAGACCCTGTGTATCCAATGGACCTGGCTCCGTCATCTGCGTCCTCTAAGAAATCCAGGCATTTTCGGGGCAATTCCATCTTTCGGTCCTTCTCTGGTGAGATCCCCAAGGCCGTTTCTACGAGCCAGCAGGCGTATGGCCGCAAGCGAGCAAACCACAAGTCTACTCTCACACAGGCTCATATTGAGAAAAGACTGTGGGATGAACCTGACTCAGGATCTTTTTCAAATAGCATAGAAGCTGCTTTACAGCTCAAACGAACCCCCTCGCTCTCAGCATTGCCTGCTAGGCTTCCAGATTTTTCATTTGGCCGTTTGGACGTCACTGGCTTGTCTCAGACGCTAAACCGTAATTTTGGGGACAAGGGTCTTCCCAGTAGTGAAACCAGCGAGTGGGAGCAGGAACTTACTAAGGAATTGGATAGGCTACAGTCTCCGTCTCTGCCCTCACCCGATTCAGTTCCATTTCCCTCCTCAATCCTGCAGCACCCTCCTCCTTCTCCGATTTCCGATAAACCGACATCATTCCAAGACAGCTTGGACCAAGGCAATGTCGATCTCCACTGCATTTCCCCTTCCGTCTCAAACGCATCCTCCTCTAGTGTTAATTCTGCCATTCGTTCAAAACACACTTCTACTGCATCAACCGTTTCTACACTTCGTCACTTTTCCATAATATCTGTGGATTGTACGCAGGTGTCCCAACAAAGCGTGGACCAGGAATCCATGCAACCTTCTAATTCCACTGCAACAGATTTCAACCTCACAAGAAACACAGCCGCAGGCAATCTTGCGTCTACTCTAAATAGCGACGACGTCCATCGATTGGACATTCTCCCATCTTCTCAGATTCGTTCTCAGAAGCCATATATCAATAATGATTCTAATACCTTTACTAATAATAGCCCCTCAGCGTATCCAAGCAGTACCAGAAATATAACCCCTTCAAGCGTTCAGTCTGACGCCCCTATGCACTCTCCAGTGTCTGTGGTTTCCAACGCCTCTTTTCGAACAACGCCTAACTTTTACGTTTCTGATCACTCGTCATCACAAATCTCGTTTAAAGATGACACCCGGATTGGCCGAGAGGGCGCAAATATGCTGTCTTATAAAAAGGATGGCAATAAAAGTCACCGAAAGGTTTCGAAAGCCAGTATTTCTTTGCCAACGGCAATGGTCGAATGTGATGATCATTTTTCCTCTACCCCGGATCTAGAAAATAAAGCATACAAACGTGGTCACCGGCCAAGAAACTCTGTTATGGCTTCTTTATCCCAATCAAATCTTTTCAAGCCATTCAAGCGTGACTCTTCTTCCACGGAGTCATATCCGGTACTCAATGAGCCTCGCACACCTCAGGCCAGTTCTAGTTATGCCAATCTCGCAGCACGCACAAACGCTTCTTCGACACAAAACACTGTTAAAAAGCATTCGTTTGCTGATATGCGCAAAACTATCATGTCAAAGTCGCCAAGCACAAGCAGTATTTTCCGCAGTTCCAACAACAATGCGTCCTCCCGCAAGTCATTCCTGGGAATGCATTCGACATTTACTGAGTCTTCCATTGTGCAGAAAACAATTATTTCATTGCCGACACCTATTGAAACCTCACGAGAAAAGTTAAAAAATAAGCTACGGGCGAGCACATCACTGCTATCTCTAACGCGGTCTGACACGATGGGCTCTTTAGCGATTGCGGTCCCGGTAGAGCAGCATAATATCTCGCAAATGGAAAAATTATTGCATATGTGCAAGGTGCCATCAGTCATGGACTTCCAGTCGTACGTTGACCGGGAAACAAAAATCGGGGAGTTTGCGAAGCTCAACGAGGCCTCCTACAGCGAGGTGTTTTTACAAGAAAATGCCCAGCTCGGATTCTCTAAGATCTACAAGATTATTCCGTTTGGTAACGATGAGCTTGATCAGTCTCCGATTCAAGATATCTTGCAGGAACTCAGTATTGCAAGGCTAGTAATGTCATTGGACGGATTTGCAGACATTTTGGATGTGGTCATTGTAAAGGGCAAGTATCCTCCGAGTTTTTTGTCATTGTGGGACCAGTACAAGAAAGACAACCAGTCAGAAAACATGAGGCCGGATGTGTTTGATGATTCACAGTTGTATTGTTTGATTGTGCAATCCAACGCTGGAACCGATCTAGAACGATATGAGCTGGAGTCATGGACGGATGCCGAGTCGGTGTTCTGGCAAGCGGTTGCTGCGCTGGCGCAGGCCGAAGAGCGGTTTCAGTTTGAACACCGTGACCTCCATTGGGGAAACATTGTCATTGCTGACAAGGCAGACGCGGAGGTAATGCCAGAGGATTTATTACATCGACTATCTCTTGCGGAGGCCAGCAGTTTTGGAGGGTCGCCCTCCCCTTTGTCGACTGACTACGATAGCTCAATGGTGGAAGAAATGCGTAGTCTTTTACTGGCGCGCAGTACGCTGAAAATCACGCTCATTGACTACACATTGTCCAGAGCCACTGAACCCGACGGTGGGGTCATTTACACTCGCATGGACCATCCTGAGTTTTACCGGGGTAAAGGTGACTACCAGTTTGACATTTATCGACTAATGAGATCTCACGTAATGGCTCATAATGATAGCCGCTCGCGCTCAGCATCGGTTAGCAGTACGTCAAAGGGAAATGATGATTATGTCAGTCAATCTTCTTCTCACAATGGGCAGTTGCTCCTGCCCACATCTATAGCTGGGACTACAACTAATTCTAGAGATTCGCATAGAGCAGATAGCGTGGAGTGGTCTACATTTTGTCCCCGTACTAATGTATTATGGCTACATTACCTAGTGGACAAATTGGTGAACCAAAAGGGTTTGAAACACATCGCTACGACGCGCAGTGGTCGAATTCTTTCTCGTGGGGCTAACAACAGCTCCTCATCTTTACGCGAAGTATATCTCAACGGTGAGGCTACAAACACAGCGGGAGGTATTAATGGACATGTAAACCGGGACCGCAAGTCTACGTTTGAGGGTGATTTGCTAGCGGACGAGGCTCGGGCTTGTAAATGTCTAGAAGCTATAGGGAAAGCAATTGATCCGCTTCGGAAGCGTTTGGGAGGGAGCAGCAAAAAAGCATATAGTGGAAGCGTTGTCGTTGGTACTAAGAATACTGGCAATTATTACAGCAGTATGGGGTTTCAAGACTTTCATAGCGCCAATGATGTTTTACGATGGGGCATCAAGGCTAAGGTATTTCCTGCTTATGCGTCGATGAAGGCAGTTGGTTAGATATAATGTCTAGGTAGTTAGAGGTTTTTACATTTAAATTTGGAAACCTACATTTCTCTTGTTTGACAAGTCACAAGACACTAGGTGGTTGTAAAACTGTTCTTGCTAAAAAGTAGTTGAGTGAAAGTAGTGCTACATTTGTCTTACGGCAGGATAGTGAGCTGCCGATTGGTAGCGAGCTATCCATGAGGATTAAAGCAAAAGTACCTGATACTGTAGGGCTAAACAATAACTTTTGTATACAATCCAAAACTTTGAAAACCCCGCGTATCCTTAGTGTTGCCATTTTAAATATATTTATTTATTTTGTGACTTACAGACTATATTTGATATATATTAGATTTGAGAAATTGGTATTCATGTGCTGGAAACCGAGTTAATTTCCAAACATTGGAATAAGCGAGAACTGTTTAAACTTAACAACACATGAAATTGTTGGTTGACGATGATTTTGTGACTAAGGCTAATTTTGAATTTTAGTTTGCATGAAAAAAGTTTGTACAGGCATGAACCGCTGCAGAAAAATGTGAGTCAGCTTGACTGCAAGACTAGTATATTTTATATAAGCTTTTAAAACAGGAAATTCTTTATTAACATTTATTTTTGTAATATTCTGATATTCGCTGGTTGTATGACTATTACTGCAAGTCTTGCCGTGGAGAAAAATTTAAATAGTTTTTTTCAAATTTAATATACATCTAGTGTGACTTTAAGACTATATTTGCTATATATTTGAGAAAGTATTATAGATATATATAGCGAATAGAGTGTGTAATTTTTGGTAAAGTTTGATGATTGATTTTTTCAGTTGTAGGATGATATCTTGATTACATACTTGCCTTGAAATTACTCAATGATATGCAGAAATACTGGTTTCATTCGACAAATGATGATGATAATAACACTTTTTCAATTTTAACATATAGGAAATATAGCTGCAAGTCACAATAAATAATGAATAGTAGCTTGTATGCTGACGCAAAAGGCCACTATCAAGTTTTTGGATGTTATAAATTACAATTTGTTATTCCAGGTGCGTTCAGTTCTGTTTGACATTGACCAACGATAAGCGTTCCATTGGTCAAAAACTTGGATACCAGTTCGGTAACTGAAGGATGCACAGGAGTGTAGGTGTTAAATTTGTCGGATTATATGTTTGAATCTTAATATTAACGGAACTTTACACATATGTATGACTTGAATACTCTGTGAATCGCTTTTATTTCTTTTAATATTATAGTAATACGTTGTTAAGCAAGGGTATTATTGGCTACCATCTATTCTGGAAGCATGTTGCAAACAGGTGCAGTTTAAAAATTATAATATAATAGATAGGCCATACTAATATGATTTAAATAACTTGTGAGCCCATTTCATCACCCGAGAGGAAACAAAATACTTGCTTTGTTATTACTGCTGGAACAATTCACTAAACGCAAATCTCTTTCCCTACCTTTTTTCTCTTTCACTGCTCATTTCACAAAAGATTCATCTGTAATTCTGCAGTTCTCAGGATTCTAAGAGCTACTGAGTAAATTTTACTCTACGAATTCACTATCAATATAATTCATCAGTGGTTTCAAAGATCCATTATATGAAAACTTTTCACCAAGAAATAACCATTAGTCAACTACGCCCAATCCAGTCACTTTAAGGGCTCAGGCTTTACATCAAATTCACTTGCCTAACAAAAGTCTTTAGATGCACATAGGCTTTACATCAAATTCACTTGCCTAACAAAAGTCTTTAGATGCACATACAGAGTGCATTCCACAAACTCTCAGTCGAAATGCTGCCTCATATGACCTGACAAGAAGCTTTTTCATGAGTTCAATGGACTTTTCTATAGGCCAGGTGCCGGTCTGTTTCTCTGAGACACAAATCCCACGTTACTCACGTGACCCCACGTTTGTGACGTCAGGTTGGTAGCCGCACGTTGATTAAAATTCAATGTAAGATTTCTGGTGCTTGAAAATGAAAAGGCAAATCAAGAAATATAGTCTATATATATATATATATTGAAATGAGTATGCATGTTTAGATTCAAAAGAGAATGGTATTTTGCGATATATGACATGGTCTTGTGCGTGTATGTAGGAGGTCTAGTGTGAATATTTGACAATTGAATTAGTATAAAATAAAGAGGCGAAAACGTTGATTCTGGTTGAGCAGTACAAGTGTGTTGAGAAAACTAAATGAGCCAGAGCGTAGAATATAATGATTAAGATGGCAAATACAATGAATCAAACTTTATAGGCGGTTGTTCGAGGCTGGTACGCCCTGTATCAGGTCATGAAATTGAAATAAATGCAAAGAAACTTGGGTCACACGTTTATAAACTCATATACTGCCAAAGAATCAGCCAAAGCAATTCATTGAAGCAGCCGGTTGCCATATTTCTGCTTTTATTACGAGAAATCAACAATGATTGGGGGGTTCGGAGGTGGAAATGGAGGGTTCCTGGGCGGTTGAGGTGGATCATGGTGATTTGACAATTCAAGTATGGTTTTTGAAGACGACGACTTGCTCATATGGATCATCTTGTCGTTCTTTTTTTTTTGCGATTGGAAAGAAGTTGGTTGTAAAAGGAAAGAAAGAAAAGAGTAATCTGTTTTATATATGTTTGGAGCGTTCCATGTATGGACTTTTTTACTTTGACTATACTAAAAAAAATAGGAAAGTCCCTGTGACAGCCACAGAATAAAGTCTGACTCAACGGTCCTTCTACCGAAATCCAAAGCATGGAAAGCCAAAGGTTGCATTTCAACCAATAGAATACGCAACGGCATTATTCACAGTGTCAACAATAATACTAGTAATACTGAGAGCAATAATAATAAGAATAATAATAAGAATAAAAATCATAAAATAGGTCATCTGAAGACTGGGATGGAACAAGCGTAGTGAAATATTACATCCATCAAACGTAGGCTTTATTAATCTTGCATACAAGCACTCAGTCGACCCGCCAGTCAGCAAGTGCGCTTTTTACTTCATACTCGTAGTCTGGCTGGAACTCAGTGTACAATCCCTCAGCATCGGAAGTCCGCTCATATGTCCACTGCGCTTCCTCATCCCCAATAACGTACTTGGTGACCTTGCGATTGCCGGACGTCGCTAGTTGGTCAACTAGAAACTGGATCTCACAGGACTTCTCCATTAGTGTAAACAAATAGGCTGCCTCGTCGACCGTCTTGCCCACTGTCAGCAGCCCGTGATTCCGTAGGATCAAAGCCTTGTTCTCTTGTCCCAGCGCATTCGCAATAGCAACTCCCTCTTCAGCGTCCAAAGCCACGCCGCCGTACCCCTCATAGACCCCATGGTGCTTGTAAAACAGCAATACGTCCTGATTCAGCATTTCCAAAGGCTGGCCGAACGCAGAGTATGCGCGTCCAAATGTAGAATGAGTATGACATGCAGCGTCAACGTCAGGCCGTGCTTTGTGTACCGCCGAGTGAATTTGAAAGCCAGCCGTGTTTACGGCGTGTTGGTTCCCATCAGGAAGAACCTCTCCTGTATCGCTCACATGTACCATATCTTTGGCCGTTAGAAGGCCAAAGTGTACGCCCAGAGGGTTAATCCAAAATGTAGACGGGTCTACAGGGTCGCGAATAGATATGTGTCCGGCTGAACCTTCAGTAAAGCCCTTGCGAGCAAAGACCCTGAAAGCGCCGGCCATATGATTGAGCATCCAGCGGCGCTTCTCGTATGGGTCTGCGAATTTTGGGATTCGGTGGGGATGAGGAAACCCTCCATAGGCAATAAGGTCTGCTGCTGTCGGCTGAGCAGTTTGGTCTTTTGCAGTTGAAGGAGAAATCGTTGTACTAGGTGTCATGGTGGAGCTTGGTCTAAAGAAAGAAGAATATGGGACCTAATCTTTATATATATATATCTGTTGGTGATTGACTGAAAAGCTGAAATAGAATTTGAGAACGAACTGATACCTAAATCAGCCCAAGGTCTACAAACTGGGCTTGGTCTCGGTGTTTAAAGCTTCTAATATTGCTGCTGCTTACAGTTTAAGCGCCTGGTCTCTTAACCGACTTTAAGTGTTCCGCAGCTTTCTGGGAAAGGCATTTTACGCCGGCAGGTCTATTTCACTGCTTAATATCCAAAATGCCGGGATTAGCCACTTTTTAGTCACGTTACTTTTTACGTTATTTAGGAATGTCCAGTCGAATGTCTGCTTTTGGATTTTAGTTGTCCCAATCTATTTGGATTTCTGTTGTCCCCCACCTCCATTTTTTTGTCGTGGGGGTGTCAAATCGGGTTTCTTTATAGCTTATCAGACTCCTATTATCAAGACTACAACTCCCTCTTCCGCCCCCACAATCTCTGCTATTAGAACTCATATAAGACCGGCTACAAGACGGTGATTTTTGCGGTTTGGTCATCCTTGTTACTAACGAAATGCCTTCAACTAGTGCTACAACTACAACAACCTCAGATTCAATCTCTCTGACCGCAGCGGTTACTGCAAGCAGCACACGGTTCTGGGAAACCTTGCACGAGTCTTGCCAATGGGGCGCTACCTCCGACGGAGGTATGAACCGTCTTGCTCTCAACGACGATGACCGGTCTGTTCGACAGTGGTTTGTTACTCAAGGAAAAGCCCTTGGTCTAACTGTGAAAATCGACCAAGCAGGAAACATCTTCATGATTCGCGACGGCGAAAACAACGATATTCCACCGATTGGAATTGGATCTCATTTGGATACCCAGCCAAAAGGCGGACGGTACGATGGAATTGTTGGCGTTCAGTGTGGACTAGAGATTCTCCGTGCGTTGAATGAGCACAACTATAAAACATACGCACCAATCGCTGTCATTATGTGGACCAACGAAGAGGGAGCCCGGTTTCCCAAGGCCATGTTGGGGTCCGGCGTATGGGGCCAACAAATCCCTTTGGAGGTTTGTTACACCTTGGAAGATGTTAATGATCCTGGTATCACTTTCTTGCACGAGCTTGAGCGGATTGGATTCAAAGGTACAACTCCAGCCAACTACGAGCAAAATCCGCTCAGCGCCCACTTGGAATTACATATTGAGCAAGGACCTATTCTAGAGGCCGAGAACTTTGAGATTGGGGTGGTCGACGGTGTCCAAGGAATGCGCTGGTACGACGCTAAAGTCATTGGCGCTGAGGCTCATACCGGAACAACTCCGATGAATCGTCGCAAAGATGCCCTCGTTGCTGCTTGTCATATGATTTCAACTATAGAAGAAACAGCAATCAAGTGTGGTGGACTTGGCAGCGTGGGTATTATCAATTCTCTCCCTCAATCAACAAACACTATTCCGGGTCATGTCGAGTTTTCAATTGACCTTCGTCATTCCAAAGAAACCTCGTTAGACGAGCTCGAATCCAAAGTCTTTTCTCAACTAAACGAAATTGCTTCTAGTCGCGGCCTGAAATTCGACTACAAGCCCAAATGGTTTTCACGCCAGCTAGACTTTGACACACGTCTCAAAGAACATTTGAAATCTTCATCTACTGAACTCAACCTCGAGTATATGGTACTGCAAAGTGGCGCGGGCCATGACTCATGTTATACTAATGCACGGTGTCCAACTGCAATGTTGTTTATTCCTTGCAAAGACGGGATTTCACATAACCCAGCAGAAAGTGCGACACAAAAGCATTGCGCGCAGGGCGTTCAAGTTGTTTTAGGAGCTGTTATTCGATACGACCAGGATCTAAGAGCTGCTGCTGCTGCTAGCGAATGATTGTAAAATAATAACAATAGCAATAATAATAAATCATTCAGGAATGTTTTGGATATTTTGGATACTGGTTTTTCTCATGTTTTAATTTCTCCAATATGAAATTTGAAATCCTAGTGTATCACAAGTTTTTTCTAAACAGTAACATAAAAACAATGAAACGACTCCATGATTTTCGACTACAAAGAGAAGCGAAAACAAATTTACATGGAGGTTGAATTTCACTTTCGTGAAAGGTCGCGGTTGTTATTGAATCAAGTCTTTGTGACTCCTACCATAACAGTAAGAATGCGAGTGTTCCGTAGTGAAAACTTCGACACCTTAGCCTTGCTGCCGGGTCACGATGGGTGCCGGGTCCTGGGACTTTGTGTTATAAAAACTGGGATTAGTCATATCACACGTAATTTAACACGACCGCCTTGTAACTCTGTTTCCGCGTACTTATCCTATTCCGCGTGTTTTGCGTGCCTTGATTGGTTGTTTCAGTCACATATGTAGTGTAGCAAATAACCCTAAACGCAACCCTTTCCCATATTTGGGAGACGGGAAAAAAACAACTACGCCGTCACAAGACAGTTGTCGTGCGTTCATGACAATAGACATTTTTTTACTTTTATTCCCTCCCTTTTCTCTCTGGTCTAGTTTATTTTCATTTCATTTCATTTTATTTTACTGTCAACTAACCAAACAACCCTTTAAAGTGACTTTTGCATTACGATATCACTATTAGGCCATAGGAACCTTCAGAAAAACCTCAAATACTTTTATCATGAGTAGGTTAAGTCCATCGCCAGTATCTATACTACCTCAGCAACAAGGCTCTATTCATGAACGACATAGCTTATCTAGCGCTCACATTTTATCTCCTTCAACAACACACTTTTTAGAATATGGAACTGGTATCTTTTTAGAATCCTCAAGAACGTACAATATTCGACGACCAGTCAATGAGACAAAGGACTGTCGCGTGGATGACGCCAGATGTTTAGCAACAGCAGCAGCTACTATTATTATAGATACGCCGTCGATTTGTTCGACCCCCCCGTCTTCACAGGGATGCTCGCAACCTTCTCAGTCTCCTCCAAAAATCCGCTTCCATCCGGGCTCAACTTTAAATGGCCAGTTATTGACTTCCTCAACAGGCAGTTTAGATACTGAATATCTGCCCAACGGCAATGAAGGCACTCATAATTGTGTGGAGCGGGAAAAGCGTTTAGTTCTTGAATGTTCCGTTGCGGATGCGCCTGAAACCTCAACTGCTCCTTTGAAAGGGATACTTAAAAATGTGGCGGATACTTGCCATCAAAGCCCAATCGCCAAACTGCCCCGACGGGTTCACTTTGACGGTGCATGCATTCTAGCCTCCCGAATTGCAAAAGTCGATAATGAAGATGAACCTCGCATTTCCATCTTGCTAGGTGCAGAAGACGATACCGACCAAGACGACTACGACGAGGACTACGAAGAGAGCGACAATGAGGAAAGTGAAGAGAGCATTGAGAATGAAGATGACGGGGATGAGGAAGATGGCGAAGAGGAAGATTTGGAAGATGGCGAAGAGGAAGATGTGGAAGATGGCGAAGATGGCGAAGAAAGAAGCGATGAGGGGGCTGTTACCTTGCTAAGTAAGGATGAATCCGAAGATGAGACTGATATTGAGGATATTGCGCAAATCAACAAACTCCGCAACCAGAAAATCACTCTAGATGATTCAGAATCTTTTATTTCCATTACAGAGGATCATTACGACCCGCCTAACGAATTCCAAGCCGTCAGTATGCTTTCAAACAGCGGGTTTCCTCCTAGCAGCCCCCAAAGTCCGGCAAGTAAAGAAATGCCATCTAAAGGTTTTCCAGACACCACTGGAAGCATTCAAGATCAGTCCTTTGGCGGCTTACTTCTATCAAACAGATGTCTCATTCCTTCAGGGAGGTTAAAAGGTTTAAAACGATCATACAACTCGCAACTACACATGTTTACTCCACAAGAAACTGTGTCCAAAAAACGATGCCTCGGAGTTCGCCGTTTGATACCTTCAGCCAAAAAGCAGGCATCGGAGCTTTCTTCGGAACCATCGACTTTTCCTACTTTATAACACAAGTGTTAGCGAAGCTAACTCGCTCATTTGTGTATTTGTGCGTGCCAAATGCAGCTTACGCTCTTATTTATTTATGAATACCTTGATGACCAGTGTTTGTGATTTTCTTTCTTTCTTGTGTGTGTTTAGGCGCTTGGAAACAATGCCCTTCCTAGTTTTTGATCTGTTTATTCTCTGAAGTATATTCTAATTTTTTAAACGTTGTTTATAATGTTAATTAGTGTTTTGCGTTTAACCAAAATTTTGATGGCCATCCTTTAAGAGATGCTATTTCAGTGAGACAGCGTCTTTCTATAGCAAGGCTGCTGTTTATTTGGTCATTTTGCACAAGAACTATTTAGTAAGAACGTTTGAATATCCTAAAGATACAGCCTCGACACTGCTTTTTTCTTTATTAAATTAGAGCATAAATATTAATGCTTTAATTGAATTAAAGAAAGTTGCAATTAAATACTGCAAGTGAACATCTAGGTCTATCGTGAAATGTATTTACTGGTAAGATATTGAGTCTAATTCACCTAACCCTAGTAATAATTTCTAGTCCATGGGTTTTCGAGAATTGGGACAAAAATGAAAATTTAAAATGGGAAAAAAAGATCTCGTTCTTCAAAGGAATATTTGATTCAGCATGGCAGGAAAAGAAAGTTCATCTTCTAACAAAAAGCTGCCCAGAGAAGGTCTTCCAAGCAAGAAATCAGGTCTTAGTCCTAAACCTGGAACTGGCAACAAACCTGGCAGTGGCGGTGGAGGCAATCTTTATGAAGAGGCATCTCAAATTATCACTGAAATCAGCAAAAAGGGAACTAGCGGCGGTCTTCGCACAATTATTTATAACAATGCGTCGTCTTCTACGCGGCGAAGTGACCCTCGTCAAATGTATGCACTTGTGTCATCGACGCTAAAGTTTAGGGATTTATTGACGGCTGTTATTAAAGCGTCCGGTGTGCTGCGCACGGAGAAAAAATTTGTATGCGAACTCTGGAATTGATCCATTTTATAGATTTTACATTTATTGCAAGATTTGGCTAATTTTATTTAGCTAGGGAACAACTTGAATATGGCCATGTTGATGGTACATGATTTGTTGCTATCAAAGTCGGGCCGGATCACAGCCAAGAAATCGCAGGCTAAAGATGCTGTCTTGCGACACAAGACTCGATTAAAGGCAGAGCTAGTCAAGTATAAGGTAAAGCACAAGATTCAAGATATCAAGTCTTTAATTACGGAAAAGGATGAAAGTGAGTTTTCTTCAAAAGTTATTTTCAAGCCAAACTAACCTTTAATAGCTCCTGTTAGATGGATTAGAATCAACACTATCCGTGCTAATGTCAAGGAAGTTGAGACTTTTCTTTTACAGAAATTTAAGCAGGTTGACGATTGGGCTCTAGTAGCACCTGGTACTATTTTCAGGGACATTCACGTGCAAAACTTGTATGGAATTCACCCAAGTGAAGCAATTGCTCAGATGGACCTCTACAAAACTGGTAAAATTATCATTCAGGACAGAGCTTCCTGTTTCCCTGCGACAATTCTTGCCACCAACTTTGAGCGCTTTGACAAGACTATTTGTTGTGTGCAAAAAGGAGGTTTAGACAACACAACTGTTAAGTTGATTGATGCGTGTTCTGCACCAGGCAACAAAACGACTCATCTAGCAGCGCTCAGCGGATCTAGCCAATTTTTAAAACCCTCACAAATGTTTCGAATCAATGCATTTGAAAGAGATCAGCGACGGTCTCAAATTTTGAAGAAAATGGTGGGCATTGCTGGAGCTGATAACTGTATAGATGTTGTTGTAGGCGATTTTACACAATCGAATCCTAAGGAGTACCCAGAGGTCGTTGGGCTTCTTGTTGACCCCAGTTGTTCGGGATCAGGCATTTTTGGTCGTGAGTTTATCGAAGCTGACGACGACGATGAAAACGACCTAAATGACACTGACGCTCCTGAAAGTGACGAGAAGAAAAATAGTGAATTGGACAGATTGCTCAAACTCGCAGGGTTTCAATTTAAAATTGTTAAACACGCTCTCAGCTTTCCAAAGGCAAGGACTGTTGTTTACTCGACTTGTTCTATTCACGCCCAGGAAAATGAGCACGTCGTGGAACGCCTTTTGTTAGATCCCGAAGTCAAACGCCTCGGTTGGCGCGTGACTACAAGAAAAACTGTGCTTCCAGACTGGCCTCGGCGAGGTATTCCAAGTGAGTTTTCCGCGGCTGTCAAGGATGGAAAGATTGGTTCTCTGCACGACTGGAATGCTGTTGCGGAAGGCTGCGTGAGAGCGTTACCCAAGAAAGATGGCGGTATAGGATTTTTTGCAGTGTGTTTTGAACGTGCAGATAATTTAGAAATGGATGACGAAACCATAGTCGAGCAGGAGCCGTTGCAACTTCGTCATAAGCAAGAAGAGGAAGTATGTGGTTCAGAAGATGATGATGAGTGGGCAGGATTTGATTATTAACCTTGTAAATCATATTACTTTACGTTTCACTATTTTGTCCTTAGCTCATAGAATATTTCACTTTTTTTCATTTGTTTTTCTTTTTTTAAAATACAATAAGCAATATTTGGAATGGGAGTCAATTGAGCGGAATATTTCGAAAATATTATATATATGTATTTTCACTTTTCATTCTTAAATGCTGGGGATAGTTTGACTGAGGCAATAGCGAATCAAACTTCAATAACTTAATTTAAGCCAATCAAGAAATATTTTGCTGAACCACTCTGGTGTAGCAAAGGAATTAACCACTCAGAATTATCACAAAGTAGGCAAAAAATCCTGAGAAACTAAAACAGATCCACATGACGCTTATTATATTTATTAAATTCTAAACAATTGTTTTGAACAAGGAGGAACTATAAAGATAAACGTCGCTCGAAGCGAAATAGCTCCATTTTCTGGGGTTAACTTTTTCATGCTCTTTAAAGCACTGACACATGTCGCCTGTATCACTGAAACATAAAATACTAATGCAGAAACTAAGTACGAGACAGTAAAGTCGTTATTTTTCTTTTAAAAAAAAATCAATGTATGTTGTAAACCCTGAATAAAAGTGCTCTGTGTGAATATTTAACTTCTGCTGAATATGGAGGATTTCCATCGGAAAGTTTCAGTAAGACAGACTCTTTACTAAGATACTAATCCATAAATTGACAATGAGTTACATGCGAACGTCTAGCGAGCTTTCTAGCAGATCAATATTGCAACTCGGCAAATTAATGTTTCCAAACAGCCTCTGCCACGCTTCTTCAACTTCCTCTGGATTTGGCGGGATAATAAAACTATTATTGCCTCTGTAAAATCTTCTGGTATTGTTCCTGGTTTCGTGGTATGGCGTTGGCATTTCGACATATTCTGGGCCATTTCGTATGATTGTAGGCTCGGTTTTGGGCAGAATTATTTGCGGTTGATTTGGAATGCATTGATTTTTTCCAATTACGTGAGGAGGAAGCTTTCCTATCGAGGAATCATTTGGAGGTTTAGTTTTAGGTATGGGCAAATAGGCGGGTTCAGAGCAACTCTCAACTGTCAGTGTACTAGTGGGGTATGACTCTGAAACAGTACCTGGAGTAGCAATTGCAATTGCTAGATCGCTTTGTTTATTTTGCAAATAATTTGGACTGTTTTCATATTCTCGCGTATTTGCAGCCAGTATATTTTCTACCTTCATTTTGGATGTAATAGAGATTTCCATTAAATTGCTGTCACTGTCTTGAAGTGCAGCTCTGACACTCGCTTCAAGCAAATCATGAAAAACGCTTTTTAAATTTCCTACTATAGACTCCAGAAACGTTACTTTTGATTGAAGTGTCTGAATAGTTGTCTCCTTTCGTTGGCGGTATGTTCGTTGCGCCTCTCGAACTTGTGCACGGCGTTTTTCGATTGGGGTCCAGCTAGATCTCTGAAGTCGTGGCCGGCCTCTTCCTCTCTTAGAGTCGGTGTTCCTGCTAGAATGTGACTGCATTTTGATGTTGTTACTGTTCATTGCTTTAGAATCAAAGCTGCTACTGGCTTTATTCCTTTGAAACGTTTGAAGTAGAAAATATTTTAAAAAAGAGAATAATCCAAGTATTTAACAAGAATGAAAAAAATTATTAACTACGTATGAATTTGTTCCGATTGGGCAAATATTCTACTCTACGATTTTTGTGAGACCGAGTCACTCAGAAAGACGTTTTGATAAGTGGAGTTAAACTAACTTTTTTTTTTTTTCCTTTCTTGATTTTCAATTTAAAGTAGCTTTTCCGCGGATTAGCTGTTTCTCGTATAATGGTTAGAGTACATAGATGTACTTCACTTTCAAAGACACCAACTCTAGGCACAGAAGGCTCTGGTTGGACATTCAAAGAGGTTTGGGCACCGTATGCCGTGCGTTTTTTTTTGTGTTTCGAGTGTTTAGGTATTTTATAATAATAATGATAGTAGTTTCTCAAATTCAAATTATATCAAATATAGTCTGTATTTTATCGGGACGAAAGTCATTTTTAGTTCCGGTAGGCACAAGGCTTTTGAACGTGCAAAAGTGCCATTAGAAAAGAAAGAAGCATGGAAGCACTTGCATCATCACTGGTTAGCTCAATTTTTGCACTAAAATGATGGTATGTATTTTTTTTAAAAAAAATAATGAACGCTCATCTTACGCGAAATAGCACCTTTTGAAAATGCTGGAGAAAAGTGAAATCGTCTACACTTTTCTGAACGAACTATAGTCATTGCTCCACAGATAACGGTACTTTTTTTTTTTTTAGTTGAAACTGAAAAAATATCAGAACTAAGAAGGCTGACTGTTCATACTGAGATTTAATTGAGTTTCTAGGCTAGAATAATAAACATAAATGTAATATTTTTCTTTTGCGTCAAAATGATTAATCAAGTGCTATAATTTCATGTTTAACAGCAGGCTAAAATTAAAGTGCTCATTCTTCTTTCATGTCACTTCAGTATTCTTTGAAAAAGATTGAAAAGGTCTTGTTCCTTCTATGATTCTATTTTTTTTACCATTACTAAGTAAACCGGGGTGATGACTTTCGCATTAATCGGAAATCAAGGTCCATTGAAGATAAGTTATTTTGTAATACCGCAATTCTTTGAAAATCTAAATACGTTAGCCTTGCAATGTTTGTTTAAACTTCAGTTGGAGGACTGAAAATTCTGGGTAGCTAATTTGGATTTGTTTCATTGAAAGCTCTCAAGTGTAAATACCCTAGAATCATGCAAAATAGCTTATTGAATACCATATTCCTTGAAAGTTAATTTGCCTCATTTATTTCAAATGCCCTACCAGACAGTTGACTGAAGAACGAATTCACTTATTTGACGTTTTTTTTTACAAAAAACGTATTTTAAATATTTGTTTACTCGTTTTAAATTTGGTAAAGAATTATTCAGAAAATTTCCTGCTTCACAGACCAATTTCAATATGTGCATATACAATTGAGCTATAATGTTTGGGTTATATATGGGAAGATGCATCACAAGAAATTTCACTTAATTCTATTTAATTTTCGGCACCGAAGAAATTTTTAAGAAGATTTCGTATGTTATTCAAATTTTTCTATTGAGCTATATCTAGTGATGCAGGATGATTTGTGCAAATAGCTGCGTCCACCCTACAACAGTCTTTCTGTTTGGAAAGCGAGAGGCAAAAATACCGAGGGGCGTTCACGTGCATTGAATCGACAAAACTCTCAGTCACGTGAATTTTATCACACTAAATTAGCTTTGGCTCTGTAAAATCTATTTCATATAAAGTCAATCAGGATCCTGCTCGTTTTCTTCTCTACTCAATAATTTTGAAATCACAATTGGTATACTAAATGCCTAGACTTCCTGCAGCTATATCTGAATTTTACCTAAATGTGTCCAGTTTGAAACCCGAGACCTACAAACTACAAACCAAAATATCCCAAAACAGTATAGACGAGTGCGTCACAAACAAATTTATAATCGAAGTCCACAGCGAAGAGGAAAGCAGCGAGTATGAAGAAGAACATACCGATGACGAAAAACCTAGTACCGTCAAGTGCTTAGATCAACAGTTTGGTCATAATGACCTAGACCTAACAGAATCGCTTATTCGCGAAATCGAAAATGGAGAGTACATATGCTTGATTTGCACAGGCGAGATTGATATTCAAAACGAGATATGGAACTGCGGTTATTGTCATCGCGTCTACCATTTAGATTGCTCCACAACTTGGGCCAAAAAATCGACCTTAAACAACGAAGCCTCGCAGAAGAATAAGATAAATGGGTGGGCATGCCCTTCTTGTATGAAAATCATTGAACACATTCCTCAGGAGTACAAATGTTGGTGCAGAAAAACAGTAAAGCCTAGATATTTTGGGCTTACTCCACATTCATGTGGCCAAACTTGTGGTACAACTCTAGATTGTGGACATAAGTGTACTTCTATTTGCCATCCCGGGCCACATCCAGAATGCTGTTCTATGGGCCCTGAACTGAAGTGCTTTTGTGGGGATAAAGAGATTCATGTACCGTGTGTCTTGACTCCTTATGATGGCTGGTCGTGCGGTGCCATTTGCAACGAAATTCTTCCGTGTGGAACCCATAAGTGCAAACGAAACTGCCATGATGGCCTCTGTTCTGACTGTGACACTAAAGTAACCGCAGCATGCTACTGCGGTTCATCATCAAAGGAAATGAACTGCTCTGCTCAGAAACCTAGACAAACCTCCTACTTCTTGGACAATAGTGCTATAGTTAAGAAAGCAGTGGGATCTTTTAACTGTGAAAAGAAAACACAGGGGTATTACTCATGCAGAATTCATAACTATGATTTTTCTTGCTGTCCTCGAAAACCAGATGATTTCAAGTGCCCTTTTGCCCCAAAAGCCTTAGAGAGTTGTCCATGTGGCACTACTCCGGTGAAGGAACTCTTGGGCCATCCACGAGAATCTTGCGCAGAAGAAATACCTTTGTGCGGTCGTGTCTGCAACAAACTTCTTTCTTGCGGCCACCTTTGCTTGTATAACTGTCAAAAATGTGACTGTCCCGGCTGTCCTCTAGGCGTTCAAATGTCATGCCGCTGCAACCATCAAACCTTTACCGTACCATGCTCACTCAAGGTTGACGGATTGAGTCCTATTTGTCTACGCCGGTGTACAGCCAAGCTCACGTGTCGTCGTCATCGATGTACTGCTATTTGCTGTGAGCATGAACAGGCAAGTCGCAGTTTCCGCAACGGGGGCAGAAACTTGCCAACAGATCATGAATCTCCAGTATCACTACCAGCTGGCGCGCATCTCTGTGACAGAGTTTGCAATAAGTTGAAGAGTTGTAAGAATCACCGCTGCACTGAACCGTGTCATAGTGGACCATGTCATCCCTGTCTAGAGTCTTCAGATGAAGACCTAGTGTGTGCTTGCGGAAAAACAGTACTTGAAGCACCCGTTAGATGTGGTAGCATGCTGCCCAAATGTGTTCATCCCTGTACTCGATCAAAAGAATGTGGTCACCCAGAGTCGTCTAATCACCCGTGTCATGAAGACTCCGAAGAATGTCCAAAATGGTGGGTGATTTTTGATTATTTTGTTTTTTAATACTAACTATTTTTATAGCTTCTTTTTAGTAGAGAAGGATTGTGCCTGTGGAAAGAAAAAAGTTAAGGTTCCATGTTCTCAAGCAACTGCGTCATGCGGGCAGTTTTGCGGTAAACCGCTTACATGTGGACATATCTGTCCGAAGATGTGCCATGTAATTGGCGACTGTGCTGATCGCTGCACTCAGACTTGCAATAAGCCTTTGCTGTGTGGACATAAGCATATTTCTTCAAGCTGTCATTCTCCAACACCATGCCAGGCTGCTGATCATACCGCTAGTAAAAGCGTGTGTTTGGAAAAAATTATATTGCAGTGCAGATGTGGAAACCTTAGAGCGGAAGAGGCATGCTCTGGTTTGGCAAGATCAGACTTTCTTCCTTGTGACGGTAATAGCTGTGAGCTGTATATGCGGAATTGCATACTCGCAGATGCTTTTGGAATCAACACTGCCTTATATCCCATAAGACGCGAGAACAGCTTTGGCATTCATACTGTGTACTCTGAGGATCTCGTTGATTTATACCTGGCCAATCCCCGATGGTGTCGAGACTTAGAAAGTCAACTTGAAAATATGTTTGTTAAAAGACTGCGATCAACTAATGTTTACGCGATAAGCAACATTGAATGGTTAGCAGTTCAACTCCTGGTCAAGGAGGGCTTTAATTTTGCAGTTAACAACAGCGGTGGGTTCGGTGGCACAAACACAATTCCTCATGAACCACATCAGAAAATGGTTGTTACAGTTAATTGGACTGGAATGAGCAATGCATATCCTCGAAAACCAGTAATATCACTTTCAGGCTATGTAACGCAATCTGGATTGTAAGTCATAAGGTACGCAAAATGATGTTGAAGCTTATTCGTATTTTATGACTTAGCAGGTGTAAAACTTGTTGCAAAAATATTCTGTAAATAACTACCGTATTGGTATAAACATCTTCCAAGGTGTTTTAATATTTAGTTGGTCTTAATTTTACTATATTAATTTTTGTCAGATAATTTTTTTCATGCCAAATTTTCTGTTTAAAACACTGTTTATTATAATCGCTCTTTAGGCTTAGTTTACCACAAGTAAGGATACTACAACCTGAGAAATTGATCGTGAGTTCCGCTATGCTTCAATTAAATTTACTTCTGGTATCTTGCCGATTCATTGTCGTGTTCACGCAGTAAGCTTTATACATTTTGAAAACTTCCCCATAGCAGTCTAAAAGTATTTAAAAAGTTTTTTAACTGGGTAGCCAACTTCTGCATCGACACAGTAGCATTTGCAGAGTAGCGTTCAATTACTTAAATCTAGTTACTTGACCGAAAAAAGCAAATTATGATACTTATATCTCTTGTAGGCGTAACGGTTGAGATTTCTAGATATATCAGAGATTATTGTACTACAAACACTAGCTCTTTTGAAATCTGATCTAAATGGTTTTCAAGTAAAGGCAACTCGTCGCAGTTAATTTGTACCCACAGTATTTAAATTCATTAAATATTATGAGGCAACACCTGTTCAGCCTCTTTATTCAATTGTGTGGAATGGCATGGAAAACAATTACTAAATTTAATTTAAATACTATAATATGCGAGCTCAAATGTGCTTAATAGCATGAGTGCAAATAGAGTGGAAACTATATAATCTTAGGAAATCAGAGTATTCGGTGAGTACACAGAAAAATGCTGCGCGTTTCCAAAATTGTGGGTTGAAAGCCTATTGAATCAACAAAAGCTTCTGTCTCTACTAATTAATGAAAATACGACTCTGAATGTTTTCAAATCTGGAACTTGCTGAGGAAAGTTGAAATTAAAATAAATATTGAGAGTTTTGTTTGTTTGGAATATGAAGTTTAGAAAGGATAATTTCAGAGTCAAATTTAGAGAATGCTATTAAATGTGAGAATCATTATTCACAATTAGTATAAGGTCGGAGGTCAATAGAGAGTTCATGAATGTACGTAGCCTAAGGCATTCGCCAAGCCAATATTTCGAATTGAACAGTTTGAATAATAAAAGACGCCTGCATTGCGCTCAATTATACCACAGCAAACCAGTTAATCGCAGTCACATTCATCGTCTATGACGAATGTAACTTCTGAGTTGACTTCAATGGCGTTTCTGTCTCTGAAATCTCGTATTTAATTTGGCTAAGCCTAGGTATTTTTCGATTTTCTAAAATTATAATAGGACATCGGATTAAGTTCAAATCATTCATGGTTTAATCATCGAGGCTCCTTTTTGATAATTAGTCCTAATAATTGAAGCCATGGCGGTTGCAAAGTCCTGGCGCTTTAATTTTCTTCACATTGGCTAAGCAGGATTTTTTAAAACGTTTTAATGAAAAGTCGTCGTCATGTAGAAACAAATGCTTTGGTAGTCTGCTGTCTAGACTCAAACGTAATCCCAAAGGGTAGTCCGAAAGGGCCCACTTGAAAAATCAAATTTACTAAAAAAAACCGCAATGATGCCTGTGCGTGTTTTACTTTTTGTAGACATGGAATATTTATCAGATTAACAATACGGCATACGAAAGAAAGAAAAGATTTACATCCTACAGGCAAATATACAGCGTTTGAGAGGCGAATTCCAGACTTGCGTTTTAATTTGAAATAGAACTTGAGTCGGGGCGACAGCATGTGAATAAGTATGTTCAGAATTTCAATAACCTAGCGCCTTATTAGAACTTCAAAATTTAACTTATGTGTCAAGCCAATAGGAGATGACAACGAAATGAGCACGCTTAAGATGAGGTATATTTTTGAAGAATGAGTTTAGTGGAAGTACTCTTTTCAGCTAATGAAATTTCAAACAACGTCAGCCCATTCAGAATTCGGCCAGGAAAACCATAGGAATTACTATTTCTGGGTGGTATCTCATCAAATTTCGCAGAGTAGCTTCTTATGAACCAGCCCGCTGCCGGCTGAAATCAAAAAAAAATAGGCGGTAGGAACTGATTTGAACATAATAATGATCCTAGCATTGATCGCAAATTTTTTAAAGACATCAGGAGAGAAATCGTCAAATTTTAGGCTTGATTCCTCCGCGGGATGTTTCCAGAAGGTCCAATCAGATTTTCACAATCCATTTTAGGCTGCATTTTTTTCTGTCAAGAAGTAAAGGTCTCAGATTCTGTAATCTTTTCGTTTTCAATATGGATTCCATTTCCCTCCAAATTACTGTTTTCACGGGTGCTTGCTTTATCTTGATCCTCTTGTGGATATCTTGCACTTTCCTGTCAGGTATACCCCAAAATTACATTGCACGCTATTTTGTGACGTCTGCAAATTTTTGAACCAAGTAGCTGGGTTCAAAACCGATGGCAACCTGCAAGCTGTGCAGTAAACATAAAAGAGACGAAGCGGATGACAAAGCTAGTTGACTATGCAGGAATTAATTTTGTAAATAAATTCTTCTACTCAATTTCTTTGTTAATCCAGGTACGGGGACAAATCTGGCATGCAAAAAGAGAATTTTGTTATTTCTGATTCTATTCTTGGGCTAGCAAATGCCAGGCAGGGATTTCAGAATTCCACAAGGCAATACTAGCGGATACTCTACGGGAAGAGAAACAAACACCCATATGCTATCATAGTTGTTTTGGCTTTGACTGCACAGATATCCTGAATGGTGTTGATGGTGTAAACAAGCAATTAAAAAAGATTTTCAAGTACATCAGTATATTTTCAATGGGGAAAAAGCTAGAGGGGTTCGGAGCCCTCCCAAAGGTTTAGTTGACAGTCTAAAGTATGCTAGATACATTTTGATAGATATGCTTTGAACTATGTCTGGTTTATTTGCCACAATTCTCTCGAAAGGTATAGCAAGAAGGCAATCTCAACAAGTATGCTAGTCCATACCTGAAACTGTCTAAATTTTGATTCGTTCCAACTTATTGAATGGATATATGTAACAACGGATTTAATTTTTGGCATAATTTGAATTTGAGAAACTTTTGTTTTAATCATTATATCTAATCCTGCCTTCAAGCTATCTCTCCCGCAAAAATTAAGTTATATATACATATAACGTTTCTCTGAGGGGATCAGAATGAAATAATAGTAGTAAAAACGTTATCTATTTTTTTTTCCACATATTTAAAATGGCATATTTACAAGCGTGGTAGATATTGGCTGGCTAGAAGTAGTTGAAGATAAATAATGCTGGGAAGTGGAGGATGAAGTGGTTGGCGTAGCTATTCCTGGGGTAGAATAGATGTCATGCGGGTTGTAGTCAATGCAGGTCGGAGGCGTATTTGTTGCCGTTGTGGGGGTGATCATGCTAGCCTCTGAAGACTCAGGAAGTAGGTGCAGAAAAGGAGGTGGTTGGGCAAATCCCGTATTTGCTTGATATTGATGCTGCTGCTGTGCCAGCTGATGCTGAGCCAGCCGATCCTGCAATGCCTGTTGATATTGAAGATCCTGATCTTGCTGCTGCGGGTTTGTGTCTGGCAAGAATGCGAGAGAGGAATCTGATGCTGGAGACACCATGGAAGTATATGATGAAAATGCAGATAAATATTGTTGATAAACAATCCCATCCAAGTTTAGAATCTGATACTGTGGGGGTTGTTCTCGATGAGAATGCTGCTGCTCATTACCACTAAATGTCATACCGGTAGCGTAGAAGCTTTCAGAAGATTCTGCCATCGTATTACGCGGAAGGTTAGTCATGACAAGCGGAAGGCCCAAACTGGAAGTCATAGACGAGACTTCCATGTTGGGTGTAGCCGGGATCAATTGTGGCTGCAGCATTAATGGCTGTGAATGTGGGATGGGTCGAGAGGAGGATTGCGAAGATTGATTATGCAACTGTTGCTGAGCCTGGAAAAAATGCTGCTCACGCTGTTGTTGTAGGAACAATTCTTGCTGCTGACCTTCTAGCTGAAATTGAGCATGCGTCTGCATTGCTTGGTAAACATTCTGCAGTTGGTTTACTGCTGATTCGCGAGCATCACGGTTTTGTTGTGGCTGAAAACTGATATTATTTTGAGCTTAAAAACCTTGTGCAATTCTCATTTCAGTAACTCCTGGTGTCACAAGTGACGGAGATTGCACATGATCAGAGGATGGTGAGCTCTGTTTCGAAGAGAAGGAATCAAAACCCATTGGAGGGACTCCTGATATGCTGACAGGCGAGCTGCGTGCAGTTTGAGGAGATCCATATGCTGACGGACTTGACAAGTAAGCTTGTGGAGAATTTAAGTTATTGCAAGCCCGTTTTTTAGGAGGAAGGCTAGCAGCCGTGGCAGAGGTCGATCCAGCTGGAGCAGGCACAGACTTGGCCCGCGAGCGGTTTTTAGAAGGCATTTTAGGCCTATTTCGAGCAATGACTTGCTTTAGCGCTGTGATAGCATCGTCTGCTCGTTTGGAAACACTTCGTGAAACTGAGGTAGTTGGTGTTACCGGAGATCTCGATCGCCTAGACGGGCTAGAAGTCACGTCTCCTGTGTTGGCTTTCTCATCTTTTGTACTTACTATAGCACGGCCGTTGGAAATGGAAAGATTAATGCATCCTACTTTTCGTTTCTGAGGAGAGAACCCTGATGCGGTAGGAGATGTGTACAGAGTCGAAATGGCTGGTGAGCTGGCAGAAGCTTTCAAATGTGGAGGTCCAAGGTCAGCACTTTTTTTTGGATAGTTAGAGAAGCGGGCTTCATTTGAGCTTGAGTTTGAGGTAATCGGGATTCCCGAAATTGATGGACTAGGAGACGCCTTTATGGAATCAGCTCTGCTACTAACCTTCTGACGGGAGATTCCTGGCTCGTTGACAAGTTGCGAAGCGCTCAACGTCTGTAAATAATAGGAAGAAACAGGAGAAGTCATAGCAGGGGAAATCTCACCACCCTCTGAAAACCCGTCCCACAGATCAGGACTGCCAGAATCTGTAAGTTCAAAAGATTGTACGTTACTGCATATACTTTCATAATCGTGAGATCTTTTGAATGAAGATGAACGACTCATAGCTCTAGCCCGGACAAATGTTTTATTCAACCCATCTGTATAAGGTTTGGGAGGAGTAGATAATGATGCAGGGGAGGTGGATTGCTGTTTTAGATGTATGCAATTTGGGTTCTCAGACGGAGAAATTGTGTCTGTCGGGAAAGGAGATATTGGAGTATCCCAGACAGACGGCTTCTTCCCAGCTAAAGGTTGGTCCAAGGCTGGGATTGAGCCACTCACTAATCCATTTTTTGATTCCAGAACTCGAATGGCAGAGGGCGACAAAACCTCAGATAAATGAATTGAAGATGAACCATTTTCTGTAACGGCAGCATGAGTGTACTCTTCTTCAGGAGTCGAATCCGCTGCTTGGCAGTTGATAGGATGAGGCGCAGATGTGTCGGAGGTGAAGCTTGAAGGTGAAGTTGTGGTAGCAAAGTTTCGGATAGAAGTAGTAGCAGTAGCAAGGGCAGTGCCAGGACCAACGCCAGTAGCTGAGCCACGGATGGAAGTACCTGTATTAACATGAATGGATGCAGACTTTACTAGATGCTCTTTCCTTGAACCATCTGGACGTAAATCAAGTTGATTGCTAGAGCTTCATGACGAATTGCTGTTAGTACAAATTCTGGAGGACATAATTCGAAACGAAAAAAAAAGCTTACTTTTGCATGATTCAAAAACTTTTCTCAGCTTTTTCCTGTATGGCTGATGAAAAGATCCGAAAAAGAGTCTAAACTTAAACGGCACGCAATTCAATGAGACAGCTTGGTTTGCTGCTGTAACAACAAAACAGGCTCTGAGATTTTTCCGAGGAATCAGAGCTGGAAGTCTTCCGAGTTGATTAAATGAGAGATCAGAAGTAGATGCGACTAAAAGTGTGAGTGTCTAAAGAAAATGATTGGGCCAAAGCTTTAACAACAATGGAAATGGTTTAATGTCAAACCAAAAGATCAAGATGAAGCTTTATTGTAGAGGAACAAATTGATATTGAGAAAGAAAAAAAATAATAAAAAAATTATTGCTGTAGCGGAACGCTGAAAAAAATTTGGTTACTGTGCAAAGTTGAACAACTACCGAAAAACTATGCGTCGGCCTTGACAACGGTGATGGGATTCCTAATGAGAAATACTACGTAGAGAAAGGAATAAGTGAGAGTCCGAGACGTTCCAAGAAGAGCCCAATGAAAATATGAACGAATGCGAATACTGGTCTTAGTGGTTCATCGAAACATATACAAGGATGAAATTGTCAAAGGTGGGTGAAAGAAAAAGAGTCGGCAGTTGTAATTTGATAATATTTGAGCCTTTGGTGCAGCGCGAGGGTCGCAAATTGGATTACTGTGAATAGTCGAAAGGTTAAAAGAGAAAGAGAAGTAGCAGAAAGGAAGAAAAAAAGAGCGGAAGGAGAAACATATATACCAGTTTTGAATGAGCGTGAGCGAGTTCCTTTTGCAGAGAGTCAATGAGATCATGGACTCTGATTTACACTTTATGCCGGGTGGTAAAGCAGGCTTACAGTTCCCACAAAATTTTGCCGACTCAAGTAGTTCTTTGGGTACCCATAGTTTAGGCATAAAAAAAATTATATAAAAAAAAGAAACATCTTCTTTCGGCATATCAAAAGACGAGTCCCAAAGGTTGCAGTAGGCTGGTTCAGCAGCACTAAACTGCTGCTGATGCATTTTCATTGTTTGTTTTACAGAAATGTCCGTCCATAACTTTTTCATCTCCATCACTACTGAGCTAGTTTCCAGCAATGATCTTAATGCCCGGCTATGCCGAGTGCTGCGAGACGTCAAGTTATATGCATTGTAACCGCCATTGGAATGTACAGTAGCCATAGGTAAGTTTTTCAGCTGGAAGAAAGGACCCAAATCTAGCAGCTGGGGGAGTAACGGAGGTTTGTGAATGAGGAAGAGACCACATCCGTGGTACTAAATATTTAGTACTATCAGCACTGTTTGAAATACTCCATTAACTAATATTGGTCTGGATGTCATGTCACTGGCCATCTATAGTGAAAAAAAACATATATATATATTATGATAATGCGGGAGAAAGTTAAACTTTCCCCCTGCTCTCGCTCGTTCTCTTTTTGTAATTCCCCTCTTCTACCTTCTTCTCGTTCCGCACAGACAATTCAATTGATCGCTTCATGCATTAGTCGTCTTTGTCTGTTTCTGGAACAGCAAATTCAGAATAATTCCTCTCGCAATTGAGAAATCACTTTGTAAGCTATACACCTAGGTTAACTGCAAGTTTGGCATGGTATTGTCTATAAAAACAGTCCAAATCCTAAATAAAGTTCGTCTCAGTGCAATGGCCAAAGAAAAATAAGAACTTTTCACTATAAAGCCTATCTAACGCACTTCAATCTTATCTTGTAATGTCACAGAGCTTATTCTCAAATGTCTAAGAAAACCCGCCAAGATCCAGGAAACTTTTCAAAGTCGTGGGAAGACTTTCCACTAGTCTTTTGTTCTAGAAGAAAAAATGACGACGTTCGTAGGAAAAGCGTAGGAAATGTTACTCTTTTAGTTAAAGTTTCACGTTTTTTAATTCGTAGGCACAATTCGCAAAATTTCAAGTTAATCTCACACGAAATAAGTTTGGATCTCTCTGTTCCTTAACCCACTTGTTTCGTTTGCTCTGCCGAGTCCTCAACATAGAGCAGGATGTGTTTCACACAGAGCCAAAATTTCAGAAGAGATATGTCGCTACAACCCACTTATCTGTTCTCTAAAAGTATATGCTATAACTACTACACTGGAAATCTTGAAATAAAATCTCAGTCCAACTTAATGGTAATTAGTTTAACCTTGTTTTTGAAAGGAAAATAGGACTACAGCAAGAAGGTAAACTTACAGGCAACTTTAAGTACACTAGTGAAAACTTACTCTTTTTGTTCTGGAAGTTACTTTCAGAGTTTTGAACCATTTTCAGCGGGTGTAATATGTCAAATACTCGAATTTGAAGTCATCTCTAATTTATTTTCGGGAAATGGCCAGGTTCTATCAGAACAATGTCTTGCAATAAGACATTCAAACGGTCCGCCTTAAATATATATAGAAGGACGTTTAGATGAATCACCAATTACACATTGACGGACAGGCTTCCAGGAGTCGACTTTTAAATTAAATCATGTTTTAATACCGACCGAGTTTAAAAACTTAAATTTTTGGTTTGCTAAAGTGATCAGCCATACACGTTGATTTTGAGTAACACCTTCAACATGGCGTCTCATTCATCAATCGCATTAGCTGGACGGTAGCAATACTTGCTAGTCTCAGACAATATGACTGACGTGTTGTTTCCCGGAGTTAACAAAACTCGGAATATGTGTAGGTCCTCCTACCGATCTCATCATTTTCCAAACCTTTATTTCTAAATTTAAGAAATCCGGCTTTAAATCTTAAAATTTTTTCAAGTCTGAATTTCATTAAACTCTCGTATAGGTAGAATATTATTCATTCATTTAGAAACGAGACCCAAGCAAAAATTATCCGCTCAAACGTATCCGCAGCCTAAATTTTGAGCAAATAGGAACTCTTTTTTAAATTTAAATCATAACAGCCATATTCTCCACGTCATTTGCATTGGCCACTGAATATTCAAGCATATATATATTAACATGTATTTTTAAATCGGTTCACAGCAATGCTGATGAATGGCATTACATATCCCATAAGAGACACCACTGCAGAATCTGGCATGATTGCCATTCGTTTCAAGTATTATGAGCAGATTGCTTTAAATAGAGTAAATCACTAAATCACTTGCGCTTAATTATTGACATTGCTTCTATACTTTGTCGGCAATTCTCTTGTTTAAGAGTGATGCCCTATAGAAGCAGAACTAAGATTCAACTGCAAGTGCTTGCTCCAATTTTAGACAAGCAACTACAGTACTACTCATTTAAAACCTTGCGCTCGCTTTTGTTGTTCTATTGGAACATTTATGAAAAATCTAAGGGGCCCGGGAAAATGTAAACGTGCTAACTTTAAATTACCAAACTTTTATGCCTGCTAGAAAAAAATTATTCTTACCAAATTTATCGAACCAACAAGCAAACAAATTTAGAAAATCCAGAACGTGCTGGGACAGATAGACAAAAGTTCAGGAATTGCGGGAAGGCTATTTATCTGAACCATGAAGATTTGTGCTGCATCGAGGCCAAAGGAGGTAAATGCCGTAGGCGCCGCGCCACAATAACAATCAAAACATGTTTGCTAACGCAATCAGAAGCTCGCGTGTTATGTTATCGGTAGAGCCTCGTGTGAGCAGCGAGGCCGATGAAGCCAATCAGATGCGTACTGATTTCTCTACCGACTTAAGACAGAAAATCGTCACTATTATGTTTCTGTCCGTGCTCTTTGTGCCCCAATTGCCAGCCGGAGGTTCAAAAACGGCTCACCGATAAGTAGAATGCAAAGAAAGCAAAGTATTCATTCCTTGGAGAAAGGCACCATCCCTTGGTGCTTTTGCCCGGTGGGTTGTTCAAAAGCAGTCGGAGAAAGATTTCAGAAATCTGCTCAAATTGATGGGAGATAGACCAGACATTTTTGGCAAAAGACTGTCCATCTATCTAACTAGGTTCAGGGCTGATGGACATTATCAGAAAGACAGGGAGGAAGCCTTTAAAGAAACGAGTGATGAATGGGAAGAAGATATGGAAAGAGATGAGCGTGTGATAAAATAGTTCAAGTTTTGATAGTAATGTGGATAATACCTCTTCTCTCGAAGATTGAGTCGCTACTGTGTCTTACAGGCTATATTTGCTATAAATTAAGTTTTAAAAAGTATTTTTATAATTTTAAATACAACTGAAGGATTAAATTACTTTACTCTGTATAGATGTAGCCAGAATGGCTTTAAAAGCAGTCCTACGTAGGAAAACATTTTTAAAATAACCTATCAACGTTTACTGATATTTTTAGTGTCTAAATATATTCTTAAAGCTTTGCGCCAGGAATTTGACATTTTCAAGCTCTATAGATATTACGGTGAAAGAAACTAGACAACTTATGTTACTCTTTCTGATACTTCTTTTATATCTTTTAACTACCCAGCTTTAAAGTATTTAGCTAGAATCAGTGTGAATTTATAGACTAATATTTAATATTCATGCTACATGAAAAAATACATATCAAGTCAAGGTGCTTTGTTAGACACGTTACAACATAAACAGTTTTTCAAGTACGAAGATGAGTTTCAATGGCTCACTTGTAAGCAGTTTAAATTCAAGACACAGTGTGTTTGCAAAACAGGAGGAAAAGCCGAAGCTAAGAAGTTCTGGTATATAAACCCAATTATATACATTTATGATGAAGATTTCCAATCCTGATAAGTATTTTTAGCCACTATGCATTAATGAAAAGTAAAGAGCTTGTTACAGCTGATTGGACACAATATCATGATAATAATACTTTTTCTAATTTAACGTATAGCAATAATAATGGCTTTAAAAATAGCTTGATCAAAATACAAAATGGGAGAATTTTACGACATCGGAGTACATATAAAGGATACGGTACTTAGTGTTAGGAATTTTGAGGTTTAGGGTTGAAGAGCATCTAACAAAGTATACATGAATCCTCAACACCACTTTGTTTTAATCTTCACCCTTAATTATCTTATTGAAGTACCTAGCTTGTCTTCTATCCTGCGCTTACCTATCTGTCATATACATAAACTACTAACGGTATTCTACTTACAGATAATCGTACCCTGTATTAACACATCGAATATCAAACACTTAGGTGGGCAGGATTGCAGATTTCGGCCTGAAACTATCGGGTTTTGGTTTAGTATTCCGGAAATAGCAGCATCCCACCTACCTTCCTGTTCAGATGAATTTTATACGAGAATTTCCTTTTGATTAACAAAGCACGCACTATGCATCTTATTAGTTGGGTCGTTATCTATTTTGATTTACATGGATTTTACATGGGATGCATGAAATCGATAGTTGTAAAAACGCTGAGCAGGACTTCCGTCTCTGATAGACTTTGGTACAACTGGAGGAGTTCACAAATCACTTACACATCAAATTTATTAAGTTGAATTACTACTTCGTCTAGATTTACGTACAATGGCTTTCTCGTAATTTTTTATAGCTTTGTAAAAGTCGTTTGCTGTCGTAAAATGGCTTACGGATAAGTTATACAAAAAAAAAATTATTGCTCGGAATATGATTATCTCCTGGTGTTTGCATCTAGTGATTTTTGCGAAGAAACATTGGAAATTGTTTAACTATTTGCTCAAGTTGATGAATAGAAGAAGTCTGTAAGAATACTATTCATCTATCCGGTAAAGTATGAAGCTCATGTTTATTGTCAAAAATGAAAAGAAAAGGCTGTTGGAAAAGCGATCAGTGAATCTAGAGAGGGTATGAAAAGATACGAACCTTTGTCAAATAGTGCAAGTGTCGAGAACAAATTGAAGAGGAGCACTTTTCTCAAGTACTGAGTGACTCTAGTGACTTTATAATCTACAACAGTAATATTTCTAATGTAATAAATATATTTTTAGAGTCAACATGAAATAGCCCACCAGGTGAAAGTACATTTGATGATGATATATCTTTTTATTCTTACTCTTAGTTATATTAGGTCTATCATAGTTATATAGTCAATCATCTCCCCATATCCTACTTCGGGTCCGTACCATACCAAGTATTATAGGTAAGATCCTGGGTAGCGCCATGGTGCTTGTTTCTTCTTCCCGGGGTTATTTAGGTTGCTACTTCGTTGTGTCAG